>VZSF01010247.1:1984-116319 GCA_013398295.1 Chionis minor | reverse complement strand
TTTTCTGCAAAGCAAGTCCAAGACTTCCAACTCATTTAGTGTGTGCATTCAAATGGCAAGACAAATTCATTTTAGAAGGTAAGATGCATTTAGTAAACCAAAGTTTCAGGAAAATATATAGTCTTGACAAGTTCTCTGTAGCCAGAATAAGTATCATAATTGTAAACTATAATTATAGATATAATCTTTTCTATAATGATAAAATAACAAATAAAAGGCCTTGATATTTACAGACTTAGATCATTTACAGTGACTTCAAAACTTGGATTTGTTTCATACTTGAATATTTTTCTTTTCTGTTGTTGGGTTAGAATGATTTCATAAACCTAGTCACAACTGGGGTTTTGGTTTGTGTTTTGTTGTTTTTTAAAGTGATCTCTGTAAGTAAATGCTGAAGAAGCAAGTTACAAAAAAGCAAAACTAGCTCCAGGTAGGTCAACAGAAAAGCTGGATGCAAATCGATTTCAAGCTTCGTTCACACCTCCCTGCGCTAATATTCTAGGTAGAACACCGCAAACCTTTTTGCAAGCTCTGATTATATACATTAGATTATCTCACACATTTCTAAAGAACGATACAGGTAAACTGAACAATTACAAGCAAAAATCTGTATGAAGAGACAGTTTCATTTATATTCATACCCTAAAATATTAAAACCCACCTTTGTTAAAGACATTCATTCTGTACTGAAGATCGCATCTAGATTATTAAGAAATGCTGTACAAGGAAATCCAATAACCCTACAGTTGCAGTAGCAGGAACCAGCAGTTCCTATGAAACAATCAGTTTATGCATACCATTTGTACCTACTTTTCCTTCTTAAGTTACTCAGATACCTTCCCCTCCCAACACTTTTCTTAAAAAACCTAAAAATAACTAACTAAATAAAATCACAGTACTATAGCCGAGAAATAGTAAAAGCAAATTTTACTATTTCTCTACAACTATTTCTGTAAAACCATATCTGTAAAAGAATTAGTGCAAGCTTAGGAAATGAACTTACATATTATATGCCAAGTGCAGACTTCCAAATACACTGAGATTTTATTTTAGCAACAACAAAATCTAAAATGAAGGTAGGAAGCTCAGACTTATTTTGAGCAAATTTATCAAAATGAGTGCAGTGCCACATAAAATATTCTATTTGCCACTTAGCTGCAAATTCTACGAATACTTATGTACTTGCTTATCTTTAGGTACCCAAGTAGTTCCCTTGGGATAAGTCCATAAATGCTATACTACCAGCATCTGGAGACTACACTTCCCCTCCTTAGCCGTTTCCCTGTCACCATAGATTACTCTCCTCTCTCCAGTAGCCTAACTGTACCATTAACTTTGGAGTCTGTTTGAACATCTATTTAAAAATACAAAGGGGGGGAAAAGAAATCATCTTCGTTATGTTGGGTGCTACATATATAAGATGGGAAGAAGAAACAGAAATAATATCACGTTTAAATAAAAAATACTGTTAAGAATCAGTAATTGCATGTTGTGCTTTGAAAAGAAAATATACAGAACCAAAATAGTATTTCAATATGACTGTGCACTAATGAGTTCATTTACAGACGTCTTAGAAAATTGTATGTACCACAACTTCAATTAAAATTTAGTCCCAGTAGAATTTTAAAAAAAAAACAATTAATTTTCTTTTTCAAAATAAATACTTAGTATATTCTATCATTAGTAATTTATTCCTTGCACAAAGAAGTTATAAAATTTAGAATTGCATTTTGGGTCTTATGTTTTTTTCATCAAGTTATAACAGATCAAAGTATTTCCTGCAAATAAAAAGAAAGGCTATTAACATCACTTATTTGATTTAACATTTGGAAAAGTTTCATCTTCACTTCAGGTCAACAACTTCAGCAATCACTGAAAAGACATGCTTTGCTATTTACTGCTCTTCTTCAGAGGAAAAGGAAAACCAACCAAATAAACCCCATGCATGTAAGAAGAAACCCACCAGCACTGACATCTTGCTATCTGTAAGTATCCACAAACCCTCTCGCTAATTTAAAGTCAGTATCTCAGAAGACTACCATCCTTCAACACTGCCAGGTAAGAACTTGAACTATACACCAATTTATATCCTAAGATAGATATTCAGATGCACAAATGAAATTACTTCAATTCTCATGCCTCGAATTCGTCCCCACTATGACTTCCAAAAATAAAGTCATGCTAAAGAAAAAAAAAAAAAAAACCACACCAAAAAACAACCTACCACATTCAGAACAAGTCCAAGCATCACTGGGGAGTGATTTTTTTTTTTTCCTTTTTTTTCAACCCTTTTTATGTTCTACCACACTGAACATCACCATGAACTTTATCTCCCTATACGCATCATGACTAAATACCAGAATAGCAAATCCTCTCTGAACTGCCAGAACTCAAGTCCAAGTCACAAGTTTTTGACCTTTTCAGCTATGCAAAATTTGATATCATGACTACTATGTGAATACATACATTAAGTTGAGACATGCTGCAAATCTGGGCAAAAGTGAACTCAAACACTGGAGTTTATAAGCAGTTTCTCTAACTAGAAAAAACTACTTTGCAAAGCCAGTATTGACTTGTTATAAAAACCTCTAAGAGTTTGGGCCTGTTCTTAAAAAAAAATCTCATGTTCCTTCCTTTCTAACAGAAATCAAATTTGAGACATTAAACTCAGACACAGGTCAGCAACCCACGTAGCTTTAGTCATGGAGAGCTACTTTTTACAGCCTCTTATGTGCCATCAGAAGGCAGAAGAGCCTGGTTGGCTCCTCCAGCGATGCTCTCTGTCACACACTGCATCAGCTTTTCCCCACTTCTGAATATGAAGGGAGCCAAGGACAATTAGAGTCAACTTACTGGGCTAAGTTATGTGCCCAGAAAGAGGAGAAAATGTTAAGAGTCTTGATCAAAAGACATGTCATGATAGATAAGAGTGCCAAAACAGCCATAGGACAAAGTAAGAGCAATGATGGGATAAATGTAGTTACTGTCTTTTACCAAGATCCTGTTAGTAAACAAGCCTTTTTTTCCGCCTATGCTGCTGCCTTTCTCCTTTGAGCCACAAGTACAGGGAAAGAAAAGCAGCAACACAAGAGCCTCATTAAACAAACATTCTCAGATTACAGGGTGTGCAGGGATACACCCAACTCTGCTAAAAAAACCAGCAAAACAGATTTACTTCAGCACTAGCAAAAGCCCAATTTATTTTATCTCCTCTCTTCAAAAAGACTTCGAAAATGTCATTGTTTAGACAGCTTATCATAAAACTCAGACAATTTCCCCTGCCATAATGAAATTACAGATTGGTTTACAAAAACATTAAGTGTAGAACTATAAAAGTTTACCATTTAATGAAACGCTACAACTCCAGTCTTGCAAAGATTTATCCATATACTCAACTCGGTACAGGTGAGGCATTCCACTGTGAAGGTTGTTATGCAGAGGCACTAACAGCTGGTATAAGCCAACATTAACTTGAAGCACATACTTGTTATAATAGTTAAAGGGGTTTTCATTTGTGTTTAACATCACTTCTTATTAACACAAAATAACTCCTACGTTAAGTGAGATGTGCTGCCAAACCACAGGAACAGCACCTTTTTTGTTCATCTTTACTTTCAAGTTTTCTATCACTGATACACTTGATTCTTATATTCCAACTATAAGCATAAACAGGAGTCAGATGTTTCTCAGCCCTGATTTTCATTATTTATTTCTAAACCCATGCTTTTTCACCTTGAGATCTCAGAGTACTTGATGGAATGTACAACAGAAAAGTAGAAAGCAAGGACAGAGGGGAAAAAAAAAGGAGGGGGGAAGGGGGAACAGACACCAACACAAAAAACCACAACCAAACTTTTTGCTACAACTATTTTTTTCCATGTTTTCCAGGTTTTAACCTGTTTTCCAGGTATTAACATGTCCTGTCTCCTATATTATAGATTTCTGTAATACATTATGCTCAAAGCAAGTCAGTGAAAAATCTTGTAAACATTTTTGCTATTCAGAAATTACTATCTTCAACAGCCATTTGAGCAGTCATACCTTCAGAAGCTTCACATCCTGCGCTTAAGTTATAGTATAAACTAGGCTATTTTCCCTAGTTACTTTTACAAAGAAAAAAGGAAGTCAGTTTTCCTCCAAAATTTTCAATAATCAAGACCTCTTTTTAGTAGACTTTTATGCCTTATAATTCCTGTCACAAAAGTGTTTCTGAGTGACTAGACAGAACCACAACAAATTTGAGTATTATAAAACAAATCCCTTTATTATACGCAAGAATTTTGAGGGGAAAAATTCTTATGCTATTGACGCTCCACAGGCATGTGCTAAAAACAAGATTAACTGGAGAACAGATAAAAACTTTCAGTCAGCATTCATCCATAGTCTCTTTTGATGCTCACTCCTTTGGTACCAGGTATCGCTTTTCCCAAGCACAGGTGCTCAGATGAACTACCTTACGACTTTTAGTAAGTCTTATTTATCGATGGGAAGACATTAACAGGAATAAAAAATACGGAAAACCTCGAGAGCTGTAGCAAACATGAGGGGAGAAGGAAACCCCCTGCCCCCAAACTGTCATTCCATAAATCCCAGGAAACTGAAAATGCCCCCAACCCTCCCCAAAAAAAAAAAAAACCAAACAAAAAACACACAGAAAAAAAATCAATCAAAGCCTCGGTTATTTTTTGCATGATGGTCTCAAGGTAGATAATAATTATATAATGACAGTCTACAAAAGCTATTGAGATGCTCCATGAATAAAGTTGTGGAGCATTTCCACATTACTTGTCCAGCACGTGTATGCCAGGTCCTGTGGCCAACACACTGCAAAGAAATAATGCCGCTCCAACTGCCCTTTAGCCATCACAGTTTTCCAGCTTGACAAACAGGTACCCACTCCCACCGACACCACCTGAGGCCTGTGATGTATTCCTGAGTCTGCTCTGAAATGCTCAGGGAGGAATACCAAGATAATCCTATCCATCAAACAAAAATGGGGTCACCAAAAAAAGCCAAGAAACACCATTAAACAAAACTTTAAAATCTTCATTTCCAACCTTGAAGAGACATACAAACATATCTACACAAACCCCAAGTAAATTTTCAGCAGCATCTAAATGACCTGTGATAGAAAGTCATATTTTTGTGGCATAGATAATAACACCTCAGTGTTCAAAAGATTTGGAGACAATATTAAGAGAACAAATTGACTACAGCAATCCTGCCTCTACTACTAGATAACACACAACTAATAAATATTGTCCTAACGATAGAAGCATAGTGTTACTTTGATATATGTTCCCTGGAGAGTTGCATCTAATTTTTCTGAGAACACGGCATAAAATTTATTTCTATTGAGAAATAAATCAACCGTAGAGACTGAACTTCCATTCTACAGAAAAGCTGGGTGCTACTCCCAGCTAGTATTGTTCTCAGCATACCCGTGGGATAAAGAAATACTGAGAACAATTTTCTACCTGACAGGACACTGTTTCTTCAACAGTGAAGAGCATTAGCTGTATGCAACCTTGCAAGTCCGATTGAAATCATTAAGTCCCTTTGCTAAAGTAGCCATACATACCAAAAGCGACCCAAATTTGTCTTTTCAAGAATGCAGTATATGACTAAGACTACTGATACTATAAGGTTACATACTCAGGTCAAATGTATGACTTCTTTTTTCTATTTAATACAGTACAAATACAATTAGACGAATCTTAGAGTATACCTTTGGCTGGCACTCTGGTTTTGTTTGCAACATGTTCTTGAAATTTCTGAATTGTTTTCACTAGGAAATTAGTTTGTATTGATGTACAGCCACTTCTCGTTGTGGTTCTATGCCTCAAGCAGCAATCACATTGTGTTCAAAAAAAGAATAGTCTGACAAACACAGGAAGCTTTTACCTGCTATTAATTTTACATCTATGTAATTGAATATTCCAGTCTACTCTCTCAGAAGCCTGAGTGGCAGCAAGACTAAATATTTCCTAGTCAATCCACTTCTGATTGAAGTTATTTTCAGCACAATACAAAGAGAAGGGAACTTGAAGGAAACCTGGAAAAGTAACCTATGAAATATATTATTGAAAAGTCTTAACTTTAACACCAGCCATATTACAGCTGTGCCTATTCTGAGTCTCCAAGTAATTATATGCAATGAATGACTAATGTGTTGGAGGAACATTTAGTAATCTGTTTTTTCCTGGTTAGCATGTTGTATTATTTATATTATATTGCACTTACAGGCCACATTGCCATTATGGAAATTAGATACAAGTGAAGAGATAGATTTTAAGTTGTTACAGTCAGCAGTAAGTAGGCCACTACCTTCAGAATAGCCTTAGCAGCTTTCTCATTGCTTGCGCAAAAATAAAGACAGAAATCTAGGAAAACCAGTATGGAGTTGGTGAACTACAAATATACGCTTGCCTTCAACCAAAAACAAGGTATGGGAAAGTAGAGATGGGGAGGAGGAAGTATTGAAAGGTTCATTGGTTGTCTTATTTCTGAAAAAGGCAAATCTTCTGAACATATTAATCTGTATGTTAAAAATTTACTGCATTTGAAGCTGTAAAAATCAGTTTAAATTAGATGAGAATGCCACATCACATGATTTTCCTGTTTATAACTTTAGCATTATCTTAGAAGCAGCAATGCTTGCAGAAAAGATCATGTTGTGCCACAATTATATGCTCTACATAGGTGTTGCATTACTGGCAATCAGAATGATAAATTTATATGGCATTTCAAAAAACCTTTATGCCCTAAAATTTAGGGGTTTTTTTAAAAACTGCAAAGAAGTAACAGTTTTCAAATCAGGCATTTTGGTGCATAAAGTCAAGTGCTGCTAATTAAGAGAATAAGTGATTAATTCCAGCCTCATTCATTAAACAAAACTGCATTTAATTGGGATTTATTAGATTGAATCGAAATTTTGAAATAAAAGTTATTTTATTTTGAAAAGCTTTTATAATAAAAATAATTCTTTCCTGATCATAACAGATTTCAAACTTTCAAAGCATTTTACAAGTATTATACCAATTTTGCAAATTCAGAAACCATATTAAAGCCAGTTTAAATGACTTTTCAAAGGATACATAAAGAATCAACAGCAGGAGTCTGAAAAAGGTGCAGGTTTCTTAAGACCCAAGCATCATCAATTTTACTATCAGATCTGCATACCAGGGTATAACAGCAGGGGAAACAGAGCTACAAATCAAAAAAAATAAAGCCTTCTCTCCTAAACTTTCTTTCCTATCCAGCCAGAAAAAGCTAGAGACAGATTTTCACAGAAATAAAATTTTACTAATAAGTTTCTTCAGCTAAGGTTGTACCTTTCATTAATAAGTGTGAACAGGAAATAATTTTTTTTTTTTAAATTAAAGTGGTAGTTATGCAACTTAAATAATTGTAACCGACAAGACATATGACTGAATGACTTAAAATTATTTGATAAATGTCTTTTTCCCCCACTTTTCAATTTGTGTTATCTATGTTAAATTAGATTAAGTGAAATTAGAATGTTTCTATTAAGAACTCAGACCAAACTGGAACACTAGTTTTAATTTATACTTTGACATAAACTAGTATAAACTTGCACACAGACACACATTTTGCATTAAGACTGTTTTCTGTTCATCTAGTTTAAGTTTCTTTTAGATTAAACCTAGCTCAAATGCAACTCTATCTAGTTGTCTATAATCAAAACTTGCAAAGTACCTAGATAAAGTTAAAACTTACTTGGTCACCTCAATTCTATTTTGTCCACAGACAAAGCTTATTATAACTTGATAATAAGCCCAACATTATTTTCAACCACAAAAAATTATTTTGGATGCACAGCCTAATGGTTAAAGCATGAGACTGCGAATCCAGACAATTTTTAATAGAAACCAATTTCATCACAGATCACTGAGTGACTCTGGGCAAGTTAATTAACCTCCTTGCAGTCTGTGAAATTGGGATAATACCTACCTTGCAGTGAGGCTTAATTCATTAATGCTTATATCCATCTAAGGATCTCACAGCATTTCACACTACAGAAATAAAAACAAGCTTAATATTTCAAACAGTACTTTGGAACATAATTCCTATTTGAAAACACACCTCACTGTCAAGTAAAATGTCAATTCTTAAGTAATATTTGAGTGACTTTAGGTGCACTGAAAATACATTCAATGCCATATAAAAATCACAAGCAAAATAACACAAAGGCTACATTACATGTATTTTTCTTCAACTGGGCACATAATTATTGCTCTGCATTTATATTGCTCAGATACTCATCAGCTGCAAGCACATACATTGCCATTAACTTTGAAGATTTTCTCTGAGCCTGCCAGCGCACCAGAAGTCTTCTCAATTCAGAATCCCGTTCTGACTGCAAAGATGTAAAGCTCATTTCACCTTGTTTTTATACATTATGTAGCCTCCTGATTCTTTTCTGCCTTCAAGAAAAGAGTGCAATAGGAAGTAGTTCGTTCCAAGAAGTATGCAGTTAGAGATGAAACCTGAATGGATAAGGTAACTAGCAGTCATCACAAGAGGTTACCAAAGTTATTCAGGAAGAATGGCGATTCTGAGAAGATGCAACAAGTGTTATGAGGACCAACATTCGTTCTTGCAGCTATCATGGCTGGCAAATTCTTGGCAGCGTGCCTGGACTTTGAGCACTCAGCTATCTCAGAGAAACGGGTTTTATGTCACAAAATATTCTGCAAAATATAACATTGAACAGTAATTCCAAGTTCCAACACCTCCCCCCCCACTGAACACGTCACTCCTTTTAGCCTGTTTGCTCTTTTTAATTAAAACATCCTCTTCTGCTTCTAACGTCATTAATGTCTGCACTTACTTTCAGTTTGGTTTGTCCTTTTTATATTCCTAGTAAGAACAATGATTTTCATCTCCTTTATTGCACGACTACAAGTTGCTGCTGCATAATAGGTTATATTTCAACAACATTAGTGTTTCACTGAGCCTTCCCAATTTCTAACACATTTAAGGTCTATAATCCACTACATTTTTTTTGCCCTAAATGGTTCCTAATACAAATATTGCATGTGGATCATTCAGTTCATTTTTAATACTTCATTCGCCATCCTTACCAAAGCTAATTTAATGGAAGATGGTTTCCTATAAAGAAGAGTGCATATAGAATGATTCATTATTTAAATGAAAAAAGATTTTGTTTGAGATTTTCTTTTCAAAAGGAGACTCCATGGGAACTTCATATTTTGGACTCTGTTAAAAGTTTTAATCTGATAAAAATTCCACTTATCAAAAGTTTCAACAATAAATTCCTCATGGCAATACTTTGTCACTTGCATATAGACCAGTCTATTAATCAAATTAATCAAATCATAAAAAAATATAAAAATATTACAACACAATGTTTAACAGCTACTGTGGTATGCTTTAAATAAAGCTCCCAAATGTATTCAAGCTTGCAGAGATTAGGTATCAAAACCACCCAAATCAGATGCAACACTTCTAGTACAAATAGGAATACTTACATTGTCAACAATCATTAAAATAAACATTGTTAACACCACATCTTTAAGGGTCTAGCTAATGCACTTCATATAGTTATCCTTTATCCTACAGTGGGCACTCTTTTTCTTAATGCTTTTCAGAAAGTTTCTTTCAACATTTTATTCAGCTATGGAATGTATGCATCTTAATTCAGGGAACACTTTCAAGCATTTTTGCTACGTCTTCTAGCAACCATTTTTGTGCTTGTGCTTTGACCACTATGACCAAAGGCCTGAGAACAAGTAACTGAGGACACAAAACCATTAGCAATTTCTTCTAACAACTCAATAATGCCCAGCTGCAGGATTTTTATCCAGAAATGGCAGATATACAGATAATTGTTTAACTTTCTGCCAACACCTTCAAGCGCAATCACTAAGACCACAATAGAAAATTAATAAATAACTTAGCAAAGAAGCAGCTACTACTTTACTCTAAAATTAAGGAGTATGTTTTAAAAAAAAAAAAAAAAAAAAAAAAAAAGCCAAAAAAACCAACTAAGAAGCAGCTTGGTTTGACAGACAGGCCCAGTAAGTTTTTGATCTATTATTTAGTACTGCCAAAGCTCATCTTAGGAATTATATTTTCTATTTTAAATACAGTTCAGTGTTATAGGAAATGGCAGGCAAAACTGCAGAAAAACTCAATGGCTGCAATGATGCTGTTATTTAAATTTAAATCTCTCTCTTTGGCACTACATACTTAGAACATTAATAAAAAAACCCAATATTTTTCCATGTATTTGGAAAAGTTTACATGAAATACCATTATAACATAAAAGACAGATCATGATGTACAACACTGTTCTGTAGTCCCTTCAAAATGTCACAAGCATTCACAACTGAACGTATCTTCATAGTCTAAGAGGCTAGAACATTTAGATAGGGAATCAGTCATGTAAGAGAATTACAACCCATTTCGTTTATGAAATTCTTGTACACAGTCTTCTTCTGAAAGAACATTATGCTTCAGGGCTAATATTTTTATAGTAAGTGTTCACATAATGCATATTAACTATGTTAATGACAAAACTTTTCCCCCAAGCTTGGAAACAAACAAAAAAATTCTTATAATTCATATACTCAATAAAAAGTATCTTTGCTGTTTCTGTTCCTGAAGTACCAATTCACAGCCTTTGAGACTTCCCACACATACACACACTGAAAATGAAAATACTGTGACGCATAGAAATACAGGCAAAGTATTTGCCACTCTTTAGGGCTTGATGACTCCTTTCTTGACCTACTGAAACATAGCTTACAGAAAATTAATTCTGTTAGTGATTAAGCAACATCCATAAAGAACTTATTCCACCATAAATCAAGAATTACCGAATACCTAAATACAACAGTGACCAATTATAAATGCATAATAATCTGTCAGCCAAAGACAACTGAACTGCAAAAACACATCATTAAGACTGCTGGGAATTTCTACTTCAATTCTCTTCTGTTGGAAAGTGTTCCAAGCAAAGAAAATACTTGCCCGCCCATTTTTTTCTTCCTTGATTTCTTTTCCCCAGTATTAGAAAACTATAAACTTGGGCTGTTTGTTCAAAAGCCAAGTATTTTGGGGACTGTCTCCTAAAAAATTTTTTAATGCAAAGGTGTTAAAATTTAGTTGAAGGTTCATCAGATAACAAATAAGTAACAAATAAGCAAATCCTGTGAACTTGCATACAAGCAGAGAGAGCTCAATCATCTGAAGGGAGTTTCTCAACAAGAGGTAAAGGTAGAAAGAATTTTCTGAAAATATCATTGTTAAAGGAAACTATAATGTTGATACTTTATTTGGATATTTGTATTTCAGCTTCAGAAAATTATTTCACTTTATGTATTTCAAGTGTTATAAATATTAGAATTTTATGTTTCTCTAAATAAAGCATGTCTAGTATTTTTTCAGGCACTTCTCTAAACTCTGAACAACCACCAGTTCAAAGACAACTTTTTAATAAGTTACAATATAATCCCCAGCTCTCAAGGAAAGGCAGCAAGATTCTGTCTCGTTCCGTACTAGTATTAAGGCAATTTTTCTTTGCAGAATGAGTTAGTTTTCAGAAAGTTTTAGATATAAATCATTGACTTCTTAATCATAAGAAAGTAAATAGATTTGCCCTTTTATTTGAAGGTCAGTGTAGTGGCTTCAAAGCATCTCATTCCCTGGTTTAAAAGAGGTATGAGTGGCAACAGAGGACAATAGAATATATATAAATTCTGAAGCAAAATAAAAAAGGCAAAAAAACAAAAAGGCCAATACGTATTGCTTGTCAGTACTTTGAATGTTGTTGCTTGTTAGCTTCATAGCAGTCCTAGTACTTACGTTTCCAAACAGAGGGTTTATTATACTTTTATATTCACTCAGTTCTCCAAACACTCTGAATGCTTGATTTCTGGATACCACTTCCAATGCTCAGCCACGACATCTCCACTGAATAATGGTCAGGTTTAGACTTCGATATCTGGAACTTTTTGTGTTTAAGTATTTGCACAAGTTTTATTTTAAATGCCAGTAAAAAGCCCATTCAACAAAGAAAATGCAATTTATATTCTTAGAACTTACAATAGAATCCTAATAACTTCATTTTTACAGAATAAAAGCTATCACTGTTATCCAGTTAGGCCCTTTCAAAATGGTTTTATCACAGCTTCTTGCAATATAGTCCAACTTTCTCCCTGCTTGCCAGTCTCAGTCTTGCTTTTACATGTAATAGACAATCATATCTGCCTGTGCTCTCCTCTACTCCACTGGACTACTTATTCCTATCCCAATTATAAAGCAACTGAACACCCGACAAATAATTGCAGCAATTACAGAAAACTAATTTCTATGAAGAACTGCCATTCTTTAAGAGTTCAAAAGCGTGTCAACCAAGAAAAGAGGTGGTGAATTTTTATTTTCGTATTGCTTTTGAAGAAAAAGAAATGAAGGAAACTTCTTTGAATTAAGGAACCACCTGAACTGCAAAACTAAGAATAAATCTTTGACCACTAGGTCAGATTTCTATTAACTAGTTCTTAGTTTATTAATCAATAACAATTAATAGTCACACCATTTGTGAAAAAGCCTGATTTCCAAAGGTTAAGTAAATGTTTCCAATTAACCATTAATTACTGTAAAGCCACCTTGTACCTTACAATGATTTCAAGGAAAGTACAATTCCAGTGACCTGGACTAAGTGCAGACAACTTATGTGGAAAACCATTCAAGTAACTAGTAAGTCAGAGCTTTCAAGAAAGACTAGGCAATAGAAATTAACTCTGTTGGTGCTAACTGCTCTGGACAATACAGCAATGTTCTTTTTATCTCCAAGACCTCTTCTGTGCTGGTCAGTATGCTTGGAGTACCCTTCCAAATTCTGTTTATCAAATCTCTACCTCCTTCAAGCAATTGCAGACCAAAATGTCTCTGAAACACAGCTTTCATGAAGATGAACAAACTTTGGGTTGGGAAGTACCTCCGTGACATTCATGTAGCTTGTACAGTAAGTGTATGGCCCTGAACGACACCACTTTTTACTCTTTTCCCTCCAGCTATACATTTGAACCCCAAATCCATCAAAAGGCAAATTCCTTTGGGCTCAAGTGGATTGTTCTCCACAACATCTTATAAGCAAGTTAAGATGATAATTATAGAAGATATGAGGAGCAACTACTACTCATTTAGATAATAATTTAATGGAACTCTGGTATAAAGTTAGGACAGTTGCGTTATCATAAAACCAATTAATCAGTATAATACTATTTCTTAAGTGATCCTAAAACTCATTTTCCTTGAAATTGAGTAATATACATATTAAAAACTTTAGACTCATAACTGTAATAACTTCTTTCATTTTCACTGTAATCTACAATTTTCTTGTACTCTAGACCAACACGTAAACATCTCTCAGTATAAAAAGTAAGATTTAAAACTGCAAAACCTGTTAACACAAGTAAACGAAGCATATGTTTAGCTAGGAAAAAAATTACTCTGCTAGAATTACCTTGCTGAAATAAGTCAAGTAAAAACATAACAAAAAAGTGGATTTTGACATTTCATATTTTGTTGAATACCACTACTGCACAGGCAATCACTGTCTCTTACATATAAATTAACATCCTACCATCTGTCAAGTGTTCAGATAATCACAGGGTTTAATGCACAATATGGTTATTAGAATGTGACCTGACAAAAAGAAAAAGAACACAACCTAATTTGGACTATGAAATCTATGATCTCACTTGCAAATGACAGTTTGACAAGCTATTATTCTGCATTTTGGCTTCTACAGTAAAAGCAATTTTACGCATACATAATTCTATTAGTCATACAGCCAACTGCCTGTGGAAGATTACTTCAAACTATAAAATTTGCTTGGTCATTCAGGATTTTGAACTTACATAAATATTTGCACCATGAATAGGAATTTAATGACCTGTATATACACACCTAGGAATAAAACACAAGTCACTATGCAAAAATAATCCTCTGTGATGCTACTATTAACTATAACTACAGACTTCCTGTATCGATTTTCAAGAAAGCATGCAAAAAGTCATTAAACCCATTAACTGCCTATATATCAACTGGCATCAGCTGTTTCAGAAGTATAGTGTACAGGACAGTTCCATATGCAATCTGTTTCACATGCAACTGTGCCATCTGCTAATAAGCACCATTAACGATTACTTTTATTCATAATATTACTTATTTAATATCTTTATGACTTATTCCACTTGCAACACCTTGTTTTTGCCAAGGTAAACATTATTGACAGTTGCCTCTACTCAAGACTACTAAAAAATCCTATTACTCTCTACTAACAGAAAACTATACCTGGCAAGCCTCATGTGCCCATGGCTCCCACATTTTTCAATTACTCATCTGCATTCTTAATGCTCAAATAAAATATATTTCCAAAGGATACACTCTAACAATCACTTCCAAGTGTAAAAAACGTGCTTGGGAAAGGTGAAATTACGTCTTCAGGAAAAAACAAGCAAAACATTCTAAGAAGATGACACAACAAAAACAAACCACAACACCACGAGTTCAACACAAACAGTTTTATTACTTGCAGAACTTCGGCAGGATAATAACAATGTAGTAAGTAAAACCAACAAGTAAGGTAAATTATATGTCTTCACTCAGCCTCTGCAGTTTTAACTTACATATTTTTTTTAGTCAGGAAAAATTATGCATTTTCCTGTCATGGTGGCTCAATAGACTTGTGCGTCAGTGCACTGAGGGCTCTGCAGTAGAGAATCATGGGATCAGCTTGGCACTATCAAACCCATAGAAATGAAATTTAAGAACAATGGGATAGATTTTTCAAGCTTTAGTGACACTAAACAAGAACCTGCCTCAATAATAAAGCATTGTGGTCTTGCCTTCTGGCAAGAAGGCAAGAAAAATCAGATCATGGTTTATGGAAGGCCTGTCAGCTTTTCAAAGTGTAGTACTACTTCCAGCTATACAAAACAGCTCTTACCAGACGGAGGTCTGCTATTCTGATTACCAACTTCCACCAAAAGGGAAATAAGAGTAAACAAGACCAAACCACAAGGAAAGAACATTTAGACTACCTTGTTCAGGTTCAGTTTTACATGTAGCAAAAGATTTTCCTATCAAATTCCAGAAAATATCACTTGTACAAGACAAACATCAGAACGTACTGCTTTCCAAAGCACCAGAGTGACCTATGAGCCTTAGCCTTGTTTTGAAGGATCACACAATCTAATTACTGCAGGTCACAAAACTCAAATGTCTAATAACACAGACAGTGGGATTTACAAGACATCCTTAGCTGCATCGTCTGAACCTGTAATTGCTTTGTGAAACTGGTTCCTATGTACTGATGGGCATCTAAGATTTTCTTCATGGGGAAGTCACTATGATAAACAAAGGTAAGAATAATCACGATACAATCTACTAAGTCTCTTAGTGTGTAGTAAATGTGAGGTAGTGCAAATAAAAGCATCTTATGTTAGCGTGCTCTACAAATGTTTACCCGGACAATGAACACCGAGTAACCACCAAACAGTAAATTCAGTCTCTCTTATTGTTCATTGAATTAATGAGGTAAAAAAGTGTTAACCTTATTGAAAGTCAAGGCTCTCCCAAAACCAGAATTTAGGCACTTCAGTCAGTTGGGTAGATCTGATAAACTTACCCTTAAATTTAACTATTTGGAACATTATTCCTCCCTAACAATAACTGACAACTCTAACCAACTTCATTCAGGCTTTAACTGAAAACACCGCATATCAAATCCCAGATTATGAAAGTTGGAGAATTACGTGGAACTGCATTTGCCTAGTTAGTTATTAGTACCCGACTCTTCAGGGCAGACTTGCATTGACACTAACACTGAAGTTAACCTTCTGTGATGGCTGCTAATTGCTAGCTGCTCAAGTGACTGACAGCAGATCTACATGACCACAGCTGCTAAATCACACCTGATTAGCTTTACTGCCGTGCACCACACTTTGAACAGAAGGTAGCTGGTCAGCCTTAAATAGCCATGCAGATGATGATTGTAAGTTGCAGTCTTTGGTAGAAAGCTATGAAAATAACCCCGGTCCCTACAGGATGCTATAGAGACTCCACATCTCACTTCAGACAAAACGCTTTTGGAACAAAGACTCTTTTATAATTGACAGCTTGTGCTGGCAGAAGTAGAGCTCAGGAGCAGAGTAAAGACTTCTGGGTCAAAGCCAGCCTGACCGGTCAAAGGAAAAGCTTCCCACAGATGGCGTAGCTCTCAGGTGAAGGAATAGCAGCAGCAAAGCTCACCAAAGATTATTTGCTGGGTCTGGAACAGGCACTTCTACTGCCCTGCAAGAAACCCTCCAGCGCCGCTCCCAGAACAGATACTTAAAGAAAGCACCATCCTGGGACAGGCTGCACACTCCAAGAGGAACTGACACAACACCAGAACGTATGGTGCAGATACAAAAACAATAATACTTCCCAGCATTTTCTGCATGGATCTGGCAAGAATCTCTCTTTATGCATGCTAAACAAATCAGCTGTTCTTTTCTGTTTAGAGGCAACACACAAACTCATTCTTTGTTTTGGGGCTTAACGGGTTATTTTGTCACCAGGACAGTTCTGCAGATAGAGTTCTAAGGATGAAGTTTAGGTATTTAAAATCCATTTCCTGTATTCATACATCCCAGTGAAGATACAGTAAAAATGAAAGGGAAGGAAAAAAGAATGTATCAAAGCACATCAAAAGCTACTGTTTTCAGGATTCTTACTCTTGAGTCCTACAAACAAGGGTAGGAAAAGGTTATATAGCCTTCTAGGATACTCAATTTTACAGACTTTGGTTTCCAAAACAAAATACATTTAAAAGATACTGTGTATAAATAGGTCTGCCACTTTTACTTTTTTCCTAAGCAACTGACACATCAAGATGCATTTCATTCACCTATGGAATGGTTTCATTTTAAAGATTCAGTACATCATCTTTTAATTTTCTTTTGTTCAGAGAAAAGAGTTTTCACACAAAGTTGATCAAGCTTTTGTGTTTTCAGGTCAATTTGCAAGTTCTTTGGCCTATACTATTCAAGAGGGCATTTATATTATTACAACTCACTCATCTCACCTGTCCTGTATTTTCTCATAGAAGCATGACATTGAACACACTAATATCAGAATAATTAAATAATCAGAAAGACAACATAGGTTTTCTTACCAAAACATTTAAAGAAATTTCTCACTAAGCCAAGGTCAGAAGAAGATGAAGATTAATGTCTGATTATCGCAAAGCAGCCAAAATAGAAGAATAGCAGCTGACCTAAAGTAGTATAGTACAATTATCAAAACAAGTGGCAATGAGAACACCTCTATATACAGGGCAAGGAAAATACTGTAGGTGACAGGAAAACAGTTTTTCAAGAGTAATCAAAGGAGTTTCATACTTTTTTTCCTCCCAGAATATTCAACAAATCACATTTGCTCCTCTGTAATAATTTCATCCCTAACAAGATCAGAGGAAATGATTTATTCCACCCCCAGTCTTCCTACATTTGTACGTCATCCTATGGGACCCTGACTTTCTGAATTGCTTTTGGCCATCTGATATTACATTACTGCAGCCTTCTGCAGAAAGAGCCAGAAAAGAAAAAAGAAAAGAAAAATCAAAATAATTACATTAATGCTGGAAATCAAAGTTTATTGACTTTCCCTTGAGCTATAATACCAAAAAGCTGGTTACAGAAGTTGTCAACTTATTTAATGATACCACCAACTCCTCCCTGAACTCATCAAAATATCGTCTGAAAACATTCTCAAAAAAGTTTTTGATGTACAGTAATACATTTTTAACTCTAGTTCACCTCAGTGCTACAGATTACTTTATCTGCCTCTGCTCCTTTACCTGCTTGTGCCTACCAAAATACTAAAAAATACTGTAATTGTAATGAAAAAATACTTCAAGGGTGCTCCGAATTGTCGCATTCCCAAGCAAACCAACATCTCATTTTCACATCCCAAGTACGTCCTACTTAATCTACAAAACATAGGAAAAGCTTTTATTAGAATATAGTTCTAATAGAAGTAAACACCTCTTACCCACGTGGTAGCTCGCTCTGAGAGCTTAACATAACATGGTATTCTACAGTGTGAATGCTCCAGCGGACAGTTTCCATACACCCTTACCCTTTTTTCAGCTTTCACTCACACTGACCCTCCCAAGCAAAGAGGGCTACCTATACATGTACTTGTTCCAAAGGTTCTCTTTGAACTTGCTAACACTTCTTCCCCCAACGTCCTCCTTTGGAAAGCAGATTTCCTCTCCCAACACATTCTCCCTAGACCAATAGTGTCAAAAGCACCTTTTTCCTTCCTTCTCTCTTTTAAAATGACTTTAATGTACAATGTGTATTTCTGGGAAGTGTGGTCAGAACCATTTTTTCATTAAGTGTCAGCAGTGCAACAGAAGACACCACCTCTAACAAAAGATTTGTCCTTGTATCATTTATAACACACTTTATTTAAAACATACTGAAAAGAATACAATAAACAGATTCACAAGACAATGCTGTTGTCAAGTTTTCTGAATACTAACAAAACCAAGAAGTACTTAACTGACAGAAGAAGCTATAGCTAATCACTTTCTCTTTAAATATAACTGTGAGC
The DNA here is from genome assembly GCA_013398295.1 of Chionis minor. Classification (NCBI taxonomy): domain Eukaryota; kingdom Metazoa; phylum Chordata; class Aves; order Charadriiformes; family Chionidae; genus Chionis; species Chionis minor. The sequence goes on along the minus strand of VZSF01010247.1, from coordinate 97,659 downwards.
ATGCTATAGAGTGTTTACAGTAAACCTATCTCCTAAAAAGGCTCGGGCTAAGAATACATTATTTTTAAATCTAAACAACATAGCCTCTTCTGAACAACATGAATAGAAAACTCATAAAATTTAATGCATAAAATAGAATATATAAAATATAATGTTAATCATAGTTTCAGATAAAGGAAAGATGGAACTTCTGAAGAAGTGAATGAGTGAAATCCTCCAGCAAGATCTCCATTAATAAATATATTTCTTTAATTCACTTATATGGGACAAACCAAGTTTGTCAGTTTCATTATCTGGTGATTGAACAAAGGAATTTATGCCAGAATACTCTTGCCAACATATGATACCTGCACGTCTGTAACTTAATCTAACGTGTTTTAGTAGCAATAGATAGACCCTTTGATGTTAGAGTGAACAGGCCCTTTGATACTCATCCACAGTCAATCACTCCGCAACGGGAAACGGCTTTGAAAGTTTGGCTTGAACGTAAAATTATTCAAGAAAACTGTTCAAACAAGCTATCATGACATGACAGATCAGAAGAAACAGCTTTCAATAAAGGCAGACAGGGCATGCTTCTTACCGTTTGCAAGGCGATTTGTTCTGTAACATTAGAAGGGACAACATCAGAACCAACAACCCGGTCAACTGAATTGATGTCAGTGCCTCCCCCTACAAGTAGAATCTCTTCCATTTAAGCATCTATCAGTCCTATGAGAGAAAGTTGAGATATACCCAGAGAGCACCACTCGCATGAAATAGGACGAAACTTCTGTACATTTCCAAAGCGTGATCTGGTTTGCTTAATTAAATTAGCTTTTGTCAGGTAGGGGGAAACAAAAAAAACCTAGAAGTTTCTAAGTTAGAAGATGCAAAAAATGCATTAAAATACTCTCCAATCAATTTAGAATGGTATATTCACCACTAAACTTTTATTCTTGCAATTAGTCTTTAAATACATAAGAAAAGGGCAAGTCCTTTTTAGGACCATTCAGTGTTGTCCAGGCTTGGAAGTGTGCAAAGATTTTCCTGGAAGAAATCTAGTTTGAGGAGCAGCAGACATTTGCATTACTATAGCGTTACCTAGAGGAAAATACTCAAATAAATGTTTCTAAAATACTGACTTAAATAGCATAAAACATTAATAGATTCAGATTACTACTATCTTACTCAACATCTCATTTTTACAATAATAAAAATAAGCAAGTTTACCTACCCTGCAGGTTAACAGGTTTACCTATACTTTAAATCATACTTGTGAATTACAGTAAGAATTTATTCTCCATCATGCAGAGTACAGAACACTGACATCGGGAAAGAGAAGAATCAATTAGCTACTGAAGCTTCTTAATTCTAACCATTTGTAACAACTTTTGAGAGGCAGAAACGACATTTTATAACAAGTACATGGCAAAAAGCCATCCTCACCTTGTAGCACTGAACCCAAGTTTGAGTTTCTCTGCAATGAAGCCACTCCTGAACACTCAGCCTCACTGAAACCACTCAGGTCAGCTCACCTGAGACAGGTTCTCTGGGCAGGGAGGGACAACTGCTAGAAACAGTCTTTCAGGAGAGCACCTGGTAAAAACGGCTTAGCTTCTACCTTTGTTGCTCATCTCATTCCATTGACAAAATTAGCAGATTGCAAGAAATTCCTTTAATTTGAAAATGGAGGACAATGGTTTGAGCCACAAAAATGTGATGTGGGTTTAAAGATGGTCACTGGTATGAAGTTCAACAAGGCCAAGTGGTGGGTCCTGCACTTGGATCACAACAACCCCACACAGCCCTACAGGCTTGGGGCAGAGTGGCTGGAAAGCTGCCTGGTGTAAAAGGACCTGGGGGCGTTGGTCGGCAGCCAACTGAACATAAGCCAGCGGTGTGTCCAGGTGGCCAAGAAGGTCAACAGCAACCTGGCTTGTATCAGGAATAGTGTGGCCAGCAAGACTAGGGAAGTGATTGTCCCCCTGTTCTTGGCACTGGTGAGGCCCCACCTTAAATACTGTGTTCGGTTTTGGGCCCCTCGCTCCAAGAAACACATTGAGGTGTTGGAGCATGTCCAGAGAAGGGGGAAGAGTCTGGAGCACAAGTCCTATGAGGAGCAGCTGAGGGAACTGGGGTTGTTCAGCCTGGAGAAAAGGAGGCTGAGGGAAGACCTTATCGCTCTCTACAGCTACCTGAAAGGAGGGTGTAGAGAGGTGGGGGTCGGTCTCTTCTCCCAAGTAACAGGCAATAGAACAAGAGGAAATGGCCTTAAGTTCCACTAGGGGAGGTTCAGATTGGATATTAGGAAAAATTTCTTCACCGAAAGGGTTATCAGACATTGGAAGAGGCTGCCCAGGGAAGTGGTGGAATCGCCATCCCTGGAAGCATTTAAAAGCTGGGTAGACGTGGTGCTGAGGGACATGGTTTAGCGGTGGTTATGACAGTGTTAGGTTGATGGTTAGACTTGATGGTCTTAAAGGTCCTTTCCAACCTAGGCGATTCTATGATTCTACAATAATCAGAAGCTTCTTGAAAATTGTTTTTGAAAAGTAATTAATTAGAGTTGGACTACTGTAGAATTATTTAGTAGTCACCAAAATATTTAGTGATAACAAAATACTGCAACTTTGATTTAAATTGCTATAAATTTCTATTCTTAAATCTGAACTACTGCAACATACAATACTGCATTTTCAGTAGTATGATTATTTAGATATTAAACTTTATCGTCATACAAAAATGGCATTATATACATCCAGTATGGATAAGCAAGAATAACACCTAAGCTACATAGCAATAATGAAAATTACAACTTCTAGATATAAATGGGAATTCATATTGAATCAAGCCGGCTTTTTAAGTTGACAATATACAGTATGAAAGACAAAATTAGACTCTTTATTTAATTTCTACTAAGAGTTCAAAACTGCAATTTCAGAAGCGTTTGATAAAGAATGTCTTTTTTTGAAAATTGATTTGCATTAACCTTTTGACAGTCTTCCTAATTGAATTAGTTTAAAGGCTGGCTAACACCTGCAGTGACATGTACTATCCCTGTTTCTATTCCTAACAAAATTCCCTTGCCAGGGTGCTGATGTATTTTAGTGGCTCTTCCTTCAGAAGTATTTTCAATAAAAAAATAAATATATGCCAGAGGTTACACAGCCAATGCCAGGGGTTTATTTATTTTGGTTTTTTATCTTTTAATTTCTTTCTTTTAAAGCATAGTTGAAGGAAATAAGACCCTCCTAAAAATAAAAGTTTATTTTCCTCATAATGACAAATTATGGCCCTGCCATACCTATGCTTCCGAGTCCAGCTTTGGGTCTGCTTCTGCTCAAAAGCCAGCTGAATAGTTTCAAACATTAGCTTTGTCTTTACCCTGAGGATACGCGAAGTGGAAGGGCTTGAATGTGTCAAGTCCTCCTGCTAAGTATTCAAAGCTCTTTGCTAAATCTTCCTGGTGACTTCAACTCTCTGCAACTGAGTTGGAGTACCTTTAAATAAGCTATTTCCTAATAACATCTCTCAGACTTGCTGCTCTCACACAGAAGCGTGATAGGTACCTTTTTACTATTAAGAAGTGTACAGCACTTTCCATTAGATGAAGCCTTGACAATGTAGGTTTCATTAGTGGACAATTTTAATGCATATAAAAAAATAAACTACTACTATGTGATTTATTCAAGTACCTTATTAAATACAAACCATTCCTTTCCTTTACAAAATTTTCAATATGCTAGTGCAAAAGAGCATACTGTTTCGCTGTGTCAAGCAACACATACTTACTCAGACCAAGTTTTTTTGTTTCTGATCTTCTAGTGTTAGGAAAGTTAGGCCAAAAGCTTTAATTGAATGATTAAAGTTTAATCTCTTACTAACTATGATTAAGTGGAATCCCTTTAACTGTAATCTGAACATCTTTTTGCCATTTTTGCCCAGAAGCTACAGCTTCAAGAGACACCGTATAGAGAGAATTCTGTTGCACATTATACGTTTACCAAGAACATTAAGCGTAACATCAAGCATAATGCATTTTTCATGTTTAGCTCAGTGAACAAGCTTTTCTCCCAAGACTGAGAAGTTAGCCTTTAACAAAAGCGAACCAGGGCAAAAAGACTGTAAGAAATATTTTGGCATTACCAATGGGCTTTAAAGTAATCTAATTAGGTAGCCACAGACTAGGTTTTGGGAGAAAACTAGCAACCTAATAACCACATTGTCATCAGAAAGAAAATGAAAAATGCATGATATTAGCAGTGAAATACTAGATTTTTCTCTGCCATCTGCACATCCTATAAATTCCTGTTGATATCCCATGGGGTGATAGACTGTCTACTAAAATGCTTTTGGTTTTGATTTTTAAGAATGTATAACATTTGGAAAACTATTTTAACTTAAGAATAACCTGCCCAATTTCAGGCTTAGAACTACAATGGGAGGCACTCAAGTTTAAGCACCACCTTCCAAAAAAGGAGTCAACATCCGTTAGGTGGAAAATTTCAACTTCAAAACAAAGTCATTTTCTGTTACATTTATGATGAAATAAAGTAAGACTCATTGATAAGACACAAAATATTAGTTATCTTCACTTAAAACTTGAGGAATATATTATTACTTAAATAGTTTGTAGATTAACTAACTTGATTACAGGTAGTAGTTTACAATACCACTAAACCACCTTCAGGAAAGTAAGCAATGCATTTCCCATGATTACAGCTTATGAAGGTTAATTGCTTTGTTTCACTTAGAAAAAATGACTTTCAATATTTCCATCTTAGCCAAGAAAAATTGATATAATGATGGAAGACGAATCCCGAGACAGCTGCATTTTTAATATCATCTGAACCTCCTAGATCAGAAGTAAGTGCTATGCAACCTAAATCTTGGTATAAATGCACATTTCAGGTTGTACGGAGCTATTGTATTTTAGTCCTATCATGATACACAGAATTTTAAGACCATATGAGGCAGTCACCTGGAAAATGGATTGCTACTGCTGTTGTCTTGTTCTCCATCCATACTTAAATTTTAACATAAATTTGGCAACTAGTATGTTGAAAACCTTTGAAGTTAAAAATCAATGTGGTATACAGCCTGAAGGTATAATCCTAAATTTCAAGGTGTGAAACACATTAATCTTCAGAAGTTTGAAGGACAACGCCTGCTAAGCTCATGCAGTAAATACACTGACAAAGATGATCAGTTGAGAAAATCCTTCCAAGCACTGTTTCTGTGCCAACATTCAGAAATAAGAACGAACTCCTTCCATGTAAGAGGACAAAAACCACTGGCTCTTGTGGAAACACCTTTTCTTTTTTTTTAGGATTCACATTACATATTTAAAATCCCCACTGTATATGCAAAATATAAAGGAAATATTTGTGAAAACACTACATACAGCTATATTCCATTTCTGGTAGACATTCTTCTCCTCTTCAGTAAAGGAACAATGTGCGTAACATTACTGTTGTCCTTGACAAAAGCATGGCACATTTTGACTGATGTGTCAGTAATATTTTTCCATACTGTCTAAAACTGAGGAAACAACTCAGAACTCACCAGTCCTCTTCTGTGAACAAGGAATTAAAAATTACCATGTGACTGCAGTATCACTCTGGCTGTATATGAAGTATTTAAGACAACGTAATATAAGAAAACCATTAAAGAAAGTAATAATGAGAAAAATTACTTCATTCAGCTATTCAACTTATGCATACAAAAAGATGTAGTATCAATACACGCATTGAACTTTATCCACTAATACTTCACTTTTACTTCCTTTCTCAACAATTCATCTTACTGATGTCCAAAAAAACCACCCACTGCAAATGGACGTGTTCTTAAAATGAGGTAATGATTTAACTTGCTGTAGTGCTCTGACAAAGTGGCTCTTGCAAACACACTTTGTTTTGAGCCACAAAGCTATGACAAAAACTCGATGATGTAAATGCAACATGAATTCCTTCCCCCCTCTTTTTGTTTCCTCCCCCTCAGCTTTCAAAGGACCCCATTTACAGTGCGAAAACCTAATTTTCCCTGAAGTGCTCTATTTTAGAAGCGTTTTCTTCCTGTCCAAGTTACTTAAAACTATGTACCTGTTATCAATTCATAGCAAAGCTCCCACTGATGCCCTTTCTAATACTGTTGTAGACTGGTTACTGTAGAAAGCCCTATGCAGCACTGCATTGTTTCATCTACTATATGGCGTGCTGCCATTTGAACACTTTATCCTTAAACCAAGAGCTTCAGAAAAACAGCTGTTTAATAGCTATTATATAAACAAGTATAAAAAAAGAAAAATCATTTGAATTAGAATAGCATGCTGCATTTAATACAGTAAAAAAAGTTCCTTTACTGTCTCATTTTAGAGAGACAATATACCAGAAAGACAACAGAAAACCTTGGGCTTATATCCACTGAAAATATGAAAGGCAATTCTTGATTATAAGCCTAATATCCTGTCCTCATTTTATTCTCAACGTCCCAGTAAAAGAATAAGAATATTTTTCCCAGGAAATAGATTAGGGAGACATGACATTTTTCCACTTTACTGTTGTATGCATTTATAAGCTTTCCTTTTGTAGCATTTATGAATTCAAACAGTGCTAGGGTTAAGCTGGAGCAAAGCAATTTGGCATGCTTGCATCTGCTTTTATCAGGGAAAGCAAAAGCAATCCATGAGGTCTGGACTGACCTTAAAGCGCAAGTATTTATTTGGAGATTCTAAGGGCTTACCAACTGTGTTTGGTGAGAGGGAACCTAAATTTGATCACACTTGCACACAATGTCACCTTAATTCAAGCAATCACCTTTCAGTCTTCTGGTGCATCAATAATATAATTGGTATTCTATTACTATAAATATTCTGTCTTTAAAAAAAAGCGGACATATTAACTATACATTCCAAGTCTACAATGCTGCTTTCTATAGGACAGTCAGGTTTCTACTGTCAGCTACTTCTAAATTCAGATGATTTATTTAAAAAGAATTAAATCTATGTTCAATACAATTACATTTTCAAAGTGTACCTATAACCCAGTGATGCCTTCCATAAACAACTGTCCCAGAAAAATATTAAAATCAATCATCTCACAAGCAAACAACTACTACAGAAATCTCAGGTATATGAAAGGAGGTAGTTTGGAAAACAGGTCTTTGCTGCTTTCACCAAGTATCTGCTGAAATACAAATGCATTCAGAGAATACGCTTCATCCTCTAGGAACTGGACACTATTTTGTTTCAAGGTAGGATTGCTCCCATTCATTTGTGGAATTTGAGCAACTATGTGTTTCCAACTCTCAAGTCCATGACAAATTAAAAGAAATGCATTAGGAACAATTAGTGGGGAAACTTTTATTGTCTCTCAATGACAAAGATACTTGATCAAATTTAGATCCACTGCAGTGCAAGCAGTGAAACAACCTGCAGACTGAACAGTCTGCTGCTTTGCAAGTGGACTGCTTTTCCTGAACACTTCTGTCTTTCCACCCAGTAAGTGTTACCATTATTGCCAGGTAGCAATGTGCCAGTGATTAAGATTTTATTATTCTTTTTTTCTAGTTTAATCACTTTTCCTAAATCCTTTTGGGTCTTTCCCTGGTTATTTCTTTTATCTATTGGAAAATCTGAGACTATTTTAAAACCAGCAGTACATATAATTCATTCTCAGTAACACAATAGCAAGTCCCACCTTTCACACATTCTAAGTATGTCAACATCCTATATGTGAATACAATTTGATGTCCTTTAGCCCTGACTAATGTTCTTTCTTGTGCTTTTCCCTGTTAGAACACCGATAAGTCAGTATTTAAGATTATTTGTTTCCGATAGCCAGTATCTCAAACACTTGGCACCATTTTGACACACTATTGTTCTCCCTCCGTCCTTTCAGTTGGCTATAAGTATTTATATTTGAGGTGAGTCAATAGTCCACAAACTTGCCCAGCTCATTCATTTTCACTAATAGTTTAGTCACAGAGTTTCCTTTGATGAATTTTTTTTTTTCTCTTTTGAATAAATGGTCTCAGAAAAGCAGCTGGGCATTAACCCTTCAACATCTCTAAGAAATTAAGAGTCATCTGCAATTTGCACAGCAGTACAACGGCACCTGTTATGCACCATTACATTCTTACTTTGCTGGTATTTCAGTAGTCTACTAAATACATGTTATTTTTAGGTTTAAAAAGTTGGGCTGAGCAACTATACGTGCTTACATCTTCAGCAATTTCCATGGCATAGACGTTTACACAACAGAGTATGTTCTTGAAATTTCTAGGCCTGGCTGTCTCAGGATGCCAATTCTCTTACAGAAATTCAGAATGATGAGTAGTTGATAGCTATCAAGTCTACTCCTTCCATTCTGTCTACATGATTCCTTTCTTGTGTCAGATATACAGATTTTTCATAGTTCTGGTTGTCCAAAAACAGTTCAAATTTTGCAGTGTCTCTAATCTGGTATTTGAAGACTACCAATTCACACACACAAACATACACTTCATAAAAAGAGAATGACCACTGGCCTCCAACAGGCAAGAGAACTCTTGTAGGTCTTAACAACTCCTCCACTACCAAACTGAACACAGAATTGAAGCAGGAATGACACTGGCATTCCTTTCTTCCCAAAGTTGTTTTCAGAGCTCCTGGTTTCTGTATCCAGAGCCAGATTAATCACAGTTCAAATACCACCATGCTCAGAGAATCAGGAATTGAGGCCACATGTTCTCACAAAAAGACAAATTGATCCAGTTCACCAGGCCTGCTCAGGGCTCAAAAGCAAAGCAATCGGGCTGTCACCAAGACTCGGAGATCAACACACACAATTCCATTACCTCCAAGTGCAAGGTTCTACAATGGAGATTCTTCATCACTGTCTTCTGCTCATCCGATCTGTTTGCTTAACATCCTACTAACATACTAAAAGCATATCTACACCGCCTTTTCAATCCAAAGACAAGCTGCATGATTCTCCTAATTTGTCATCATCTCCAGATCAGTGGCTTACGCTAAGGGGCAAATCAGAGCAGCGCAGTGCTAAAGGGGTGAGACAGCAGCGTCAGGATGGAGCTAGCCCATATTTACCAGTTCACAATGAAGGTGTGAAGAGCTTCTATCTGCATGGACTATAACATCTACGAAATCTGCTCACACTAGGGCAGAATTAATCGCCTCCTCCTCAGAGGAGATTTTTCCTCTTGCCACTATCCCTCCAAAGAAACGCAAGTCTGATGAGGTAATAGCACTGAACAGCAGCTATGCACAGGAGAAAGAACTCTGTGTGTAAGAAACAGAAGCCAAAACTATCAAATATAAATATAAATATAAATATAAATATAAATATAAATATAAATATAAATATAATATAAATATAAATATAAATATAAATAGGATATTTGGTTCACAGGTCACCTATGGCATGCAACACTGCAGGTATCATCATAACTATAGCTAAACAGAAGATCAAGCAGGTACAAACAGCTGTAAACCTACAAATTGCTGCTGCCGTGTATATACGTGCACTTTCTTGCTTCTCTTAAAAAGTTTTCCTTTGAAAATACTTTTATTTACATCAAACATTTGCTTCAATCTCTCTCTTTTTAATTAATCTACCTATAAACAGCTTAACTGTGCATATAAATATTAAAAATTAATTTACCATGTCATGAAGTGCAAATGTGGTCAGGGTGAAAAAAAAAATAAAACCCATCAAACTCATACCACAGCATTGCATACATTCGGTTCTTCTATATTACACAAATCTGCTGTTTAACAAGTGTTTAAACAGTTGATCCTAGTGATTTACAATTTATGACACAACAAATTCATATCAATTTAAATTTCACTGCATAATGTGACTATCTTGAATTTCTAAATCTTCCTTTTATGTTGCAGGCTGCTTTAATTATCACCGTTCCACTTTCTGAAACTGACAACAGAAAATCTCAAAAGGAAAAGTAGTTGTTGGGGAAAACAAAACAGAACAAAAAACCCCAAACAACTGGATTACAGGATACTTGAATCTGACCAAAAAACCTTATTGATGAAAATGGGTCTCTGTCAGGGTGCCTGATGTATTAGCCAATCTCTTTTTAGTAAAAAAATTATCTCTACTTCAACTATTAATCAAAGAACAATTAAGTTACACATGTATGAGTAAGTACAGAATGCTGAATTATCTTCAAAGCAAAGACCAAAGTTACTGTGATACTTTATACACAGACAACTATTATGCTCTGCTACCTAAATTTCAGGTATTTATCCACTTAAAACACAGTGAAAAATCCACAGCTATACAGTATACTTAATTCCTATTTTCTGTAGAAATGCTTGATGCGTACCACCACATAAGCAAGCCTCAGGCAAATTCAGAACCATTAAAAAAGTCACTTTTAATATATTTTTCCCACGCACACACCTGACATTATTCAGCTGGGGACCAGAAGCAGTATCAGTGCATTTATTTTTAAATACACCAGCATTAAACTAACAAACAAAACTACACCAGAATAACTTAATCACTGTGAACAAAGCAGAAGTCAGCAGTCATTCTCTAAGATTTGGCAACCCTCAGCACATCAACTTTCTTTACATTTTTCCTCTAACTATCACTCAGCATTTTTCTATGATAGGGAAGCCAGGTGGCTAAAGAAATTGTCCCGTCAGCTTTACCTTTAATCTATGCACCCAGATCTGTGAACGTAGCAACAAAGCATTTAAGGCAATGTTTGTCACCACGATGTAATAAATACACTTACCTTCAGAGTATCTGCTTGCTGTACTTCAAGACTACAAAGGGATAATAAATACATATATATGGAAGTAATGACTTGCCTACCAGTAAGAAGAGAACGTCTGGCTTACTTTCCTCAGCTACTACCGTATGAAAAAATTCTGTACTAATAAGATGTTGCTTATTTCTACTGCTCTAATGACAGCACAGTTCAGTTGTTAATGCTAAAGTCACCCAGCAGTCATGTACGCAGAGAGGGGAGCCACGGCTAACGCGACTGTGGCCGGTACAGATTTCCTCTGAAGTTACAAGGAAACTGCCCTGCATGTTTGTCAGCAAGACAACTCAACACAGCCAAAAGATCAATTTGTACAAACCAAAGTTTAATCTTGAAGATAATTAACAAACAAGTACAACTAATTACCAAAGGAAGTGGATGCTCATCCCACTCAGTTTCTTCAAATGAAAACAAGCTTTCCAGCAGATACTCTTTAGCCTAACAGAAGGTATTTGCCTCCATCCAGAAAAATGAGTGAAATTCACATTCTTGACACAGATCAAACTAAACGCTTCAATGCTTTCTTGTGGTCTTTACTACTATGAATCTATACATCACTCTACTAACACTATGTGCAGTTTCAATCTTACTTTAGCACAATAAGAAACACAAATTTGTCCAAAACCAGATTCTTATGAGTCTTTCCTTCAGTTTTCCTGGAAGACGAGAAGAATGAAGTGAGGGAGAAACACCTCATGTCTTCACCTTATTGCTGCTCCACTGAGAAAAAAACATTTCTACCCTCTTCTCTCTTTTAATTTCACACTTGCAGCTAAATAATAATGATTCTTCAAATTATTTAGACTAGCAAGATCTGGCTACATAAGGAGCAAGATGTCCACTCCAACAAATATGGGTCAAGTCAAGGGACAAAGCTGTACGTGTATCAGCTAGGAAATAGGAACGTAGGTTTCATGTGGGTACGTCTTCACTATTGCTGAAAATTTTTAGACAGACTGTAAGTGTGCACGTATAAGTTGTATAGCCATGTTTTTACCAGCATGCATTTGGGTTATCCTATCATAAATCCCTCTCAGCCACAGAAAAAACTGGTTCAGGTTTCACAGCCTTTTACTAAAAAGAATCAAACCCGTACAAAATACATTTTAGTCTTTATACGTTGCAGAGTTCCTTACAGAAGAAGCAGCCTTCTGCTGACTTTTTAAAATGTTCCCATTCACGTACATTTTACTTCAGAGCTTGTTTTGGATATTCTTTTTACTTCTGTGGCATTGTCATTGATTCATTCTGGTCGAAAGTCATAGGTTTTCTTTCTTTTGAGCAAACCAATGGTTTTAGCAAAAAAATGCACACTGGGAAGTTCATTATAATCTGTCTTCAAGATCACCAGAAGTCATTCTGGTTCTTTGTTACGCTCTCAACTATGATATTGAGCACAGGTGCTGTCTGTAGTGACCAGGTGAACCGAACGCAGCTTAACTTTTTTATGTAATTTTTCAAACCTAGAACATTATGTCCCATTTCATTTTTATGAGACTGACTTCAACCTTTTTCCACACAGGTCTTGGGTAAAAAGATGATACTTTTCTTTGGTTTTTTATAGTTCTCTAAGCCATCCACAGAACTCACTAGCTGAATTGTCATCAGCCGTTGTTGAGCTTTACAACAGTCATATTGATTGGTATCTCCCAAAGGCATATTGTAATCATTTTACCACTGATAGGGTTATATGCAGACACACACTTTGACATTCCCCTTAGATATGATAAATGCAATCCTCACATCTTGTGCAATTCACCACATATCCATCTATCACCACAGAATGACCCTTTCTATTCCATTGAAGCTGTAAAGCCCAAAGGTATAAATATCTTCCTAATTCATACATGTGCCACACATTCCATAGTCCTGGTTTTTATTAGTTTGTGGTGGTTCAGCTGATCATTTCCTCGATGGAAATACCAGCTAGTGTGTTCCTTTTGAATTAATTCTGTACAGCATCACTTTGAATAAAACATTATTAACAGGCTTCTCCCCCAGAGTAATCTATCTCATTCTTAAATACCAGAGGGTATTTCTAACATGTGCCACATATGGATCATTTTGCTCGTGGATGCCACAATCATTCTTATTATAAACAACAGAAACCAGTTTGCAGCTGTTACAAGCTAAAGCAAAGACTTGATGTCTACTTTCAACAGTATGTTCTCCACTGATGCCTCACTACCATCCTCAAATGATCATCAGTTCTTACATTTGTCTAGTTTCTAAACACATCTGTAAACCCACCAAAGTAGACTGTTACTGCCACGACAGAGAAAGCCTATGTTTTATCCACGTACAGACATTTTAAGACATACACAATGCAGACAGGGTTAAGGTGCCTTATGTGATTATGGAAACAATAGATAAAACATATAATCAGCATAATCTTTTAAATAAAAAGGTCACAAACCAATTCCACAAGTACTATAACTAAATACAAATTACATCCAGTGTCTGTAAACATTGCATACAGTAGCCACAGTACCTCCTATAGCTGGCCTTCAGAGACAGTTGATTCAAAGAAAATTCATTCCCTTTGAACAGCAAAAGAAAAAATCCACATCAGTACAGCAAGATTACTTTTTACTGTTAAAATTACACTTGTCTTCAATTTTGACGTTAAATTATTTTTAAATATCAGTCAAGTACACATCTAATTGGATACAAGTTGATGTGAATTAGAATAGGTAATTCAAAGCATTTAAAAAACAAAACAAAACCTATAAGGATACAAGTCTTTTCTTTAAGAAGTCACAGTCTTGCCAGGTTGCTATCTAATGTGCACATTCTTGCTGCAGTTACCAAAATTAGGGGTACTGAGGAATTGCATATTTTTGTATGCATGAGGAAAAATGATGCCTTAATTCAGAAGACTAGACCAAACCAGAAAGTTTTATTATAAAAAAAAAATTGTGACTATGTGTGAATCACCTCATTACTGTAAGACCTGTAATGATTTAAGAGTCTTAAGTATTTCAAATCTTAACTATTACACCTCAGTTCCACTCATTTTAAAATTTAACCCATAATCATTTTCCCCCAAAATTTATCAGTTACCACTACTATTTTTATACTTGAGAGCTATACAGTAGTTCTAAAATATATAAATTTATTAACAATAGATTTATATATAATTTACCTTAAGTGTTCATACAGAAAAAAAGGACAGTCAAAATATCAGTCAGTACTTCAAAGAAAAGACTAAAAATCTTCTGATTTGGGACCAACAAACATTTTTAGAAATATATTAAGAAGCTACAGCAGATAAAAGCAAAGATCAATGAAACAATTATTTTTCAAATTTTTACTCAGAGTTAAACATTGTACTATTGTAAATTGAAATATTTGGTTAAAATGGAATTGCCAGCAAAACTTAATAACCAAATTCAAGTGAACACAAATTGAAGTGTCATATACTTTCTGTAGTTCCTATAATAGCTAATTCAATAACCCTAAACAGAATGTTACTGCTGATTACTCTAAGGTGGATAAGACCATTTGACAGCTACTGTACTTTGAAATTTTACTCGAGTAAAACCATTTTAAGAACTAGACATATCATAAAGGGCCAGAAAAACTTCTTCCGATGTTTGACATGGGAAAAACCTCTAATTGACATTTACTAAGCATTATGTTTTGTGCTTCTTTTGCTAATACTCTCAAAATGACAAGTAAAAATCAGTCATTGCAAGAGTAAAGCAGTTGAGCCAGCCACATATGAACTTCAAAAGAGCAACCTGCACAAACGCAGTCCCCTAACACAGCTCTCATCACAGAACTTCAAAGAGCTCTGTGTTGTGATTTGGCCTAGTGTACAAAATTCTAGCAGTACTATTGTAGGCAAATATAGTTAAATATCCATAAAAGTTTGAACTTTTTAAATGCTAAGAAAGTGCTCACAATGAAAACAGAAAAGACTGCTGGTGCCCTACTGAACTACAAAACTCTTAGCATTGGACCTTAAATACACAACTAAAAGCTTTTAATCTTTCTTTTCACATCCAGTAATTGCAAGCCTTCTTTGGAAATTAAATTTCCGTGCAATCCAAAGCCCTCCACCTAGTTCCTAGACATTTTTTTTCCTAGAACTTTTTTTTTTGTCTTTTTTTTTTTTTTAAAAACCACAAACCTTTTATTTATTACATGTGCCTTACATTTGCATGTCTGGAAATATTTTTTTATTGTCTATTTTTCTAGCATTTATTTCACTCTTTCACCGGGAGTGCGAGCAGGTTGCTGACCATGCTGATAGGCAGAGAGGATGGAGAAGCACCCTCTCCACATTTCATTCAGATAACAGAAATCTGCAAGCAGCTCAATGTGACAGATGAGCTACATGAGCTGAAGCAACTTGTTCCACTTGTCAGCCTCCAAGAGTCTACAGCAGCAAGATACAATTGCGATGACACCATGATCACAGAAGCGGGTCAAACATATGGTCACTTTAAAACAGAATGTCAACCGTTCTTTCTACTTGAGGAATCTGATTCAGTGGCATTAAAAGCTGTTAGATACCATTAGCTTTATATCTAGGTTCAAAATGAAACTGTTACTTTGGCACTATTTGAAGAAGCCTCTTGTGAGCCCTATGTTGCCATTAAAGTTTGTGGGAAGCCCAAATTGTCAAATGATGTCACTATTGCCCATAGGGATTGGGTACTTTACAACCAGAACACTTTCCCATGTTGCACCAGGGGATCTGTGCCTTGGGAGTAATATTTCCATTATGATCTTTGTGTATTAAATAGATTAAAATCCTCTCAGAATTTTAAAGAAGAAAGATTACACGTGTATTTTATTTTTACTTCTGCAATTAAAAAAATTAGATACCTTAACTCATGCCTAGATCTATTCTTTTGTTTAAATCACCATTTCACACAGAAATTAAGTTTTTATGTTATTTTACTGGAATAGAAGAATTACTAATTGAATGATAGTAGACATTTAAAGAGAACTAAAAAGTAATATTTAATAATCTATTTCAATTATTTCCCTAAATCTTAGAAGATTCACTCCCATTATACTTTGAAGATGAAATACTGCATGCAATACTCCTAATGTACAAAGTTCAAAGTTTAAATAACCGTAGGATAGAGATCACGTGTCTTGGTTTCAGGCAGGATGGAGCCGACTTTCTTCCTAGCAGCTGGTACAGAGCTGGTTTGGGTTTGGGATGAGAATACTGTCGATAGCATATGACGCCATGCTCAGTATATAAAGCTGGGGGAAGGAGGAGGAAAGCAGAGACGTTCGGAGTTACGGTGTTTTGTCCTCCCAAGTAACCATCACATGTGACGGAGTCCCTGCTTTCCTGGAGATGGCTGAACACCCGCCTGCAGATAGGAAGCAGTGAATGAATTCCTTGTTTTGCTTTGCTTGCCTGCGCAGCTTTTGTTTTCCTTTGTTAAACTGTCTTTATCTCAACCCACAAGTTTTCTCACTTTTACTCTTCAGATTCTTTTCCCCATCCCACTGTGCGGGGAGTGAGCGAGCAGCTGCGTGGTCCTAGTTGCTGGCTGGGGTTAAATCATGACATCATGCTACATGGTGGATTCAGATAACATTGGAAAAATCAGATATTGAGATGAAGATAGTTCTGATCCTACTCTGACACTTAAATCATCAGAATCTTTATTAAATGACATATAAAACTATTTTCTTTAACAGAATTACACAATGTATATGTTTCGGCACAGGTAACTGTTGTCCAAAAGCACTAGAAATGTAGAGGAAAGAGCAGAAGTCTGAGACACCCAAAAGTAATTTCCTTCTCAATATTTCACCAATTTGTGTTGGCAGTCTGAATCAAGCTCAAATCATGGACTCTGGCCAAGCTCAAATGCCCAGCCTATTAGATTCCACAGTTGAATTTATAGGTATTTTGATACACCATATTCAGAATGTTTTATATATTTCAGGTTTTGATGTATGTATTTTTCTGTTTTGTTTACATTACATAATAGCCTTTCTAGTTCAACAAAAATTTTCAGGAAAAATATTTTCAAGAAAAACTTCTCATGGAGCTGTTCAGTTAAGAAGATTCATATTTTTGTGCAGTTAAAAACTTATATAATTCTTTAAAATAATTGTTGTTTACTTGCTTTGATTTCTAAATGTCTTTGATCTCATTCATTAATATTCATTAGTCTTCTGATGTTGGACTAATGAGAGTCTTATGCGTTTATGAGAAGCTATTTAAACAATGTACCCAGATTTTTTCTGATTTATGTTTTTCATCAACATTGACAATACTTTATTCTTTCTATTCTCCAACTTTCTCTTCAAACTTCCTGAAGACATAGTCTACATACTCCAAAACAAAGTGGAACTCAACAAACGCGTTACTAATTCAGTTAATTATGAGCACACAACCCTAAATGGGTAACAGCATAAGCACGTAATACATATGGACAGAATGAATAATGCTCATACTCAGCATCATTTACTTCCATGTTTTACATACATTATTTATGTTTATGATGGAATATCTCTGAAGCAAAAAAAAGAAAGAATACAGCCACAACTTTTCAGCTTCAAGAATTTAGAGAATACAGCCACAACTTTTCAGCTTCAAGAATTTAGAGAATACAGCCACAACTTTTCAGCTTCAAGAACTGAGAGACACAAAAGCAGAAGTGCTGCCAGAAGACAATACCAGCTACCAATATTTCACATCACAGGTGCACATACAACATGCATAACCACCTAGTCAGTTGCATTCCTTGCATTTAAGAAAACATTATTTGTTTTCATATTTAGTTTCCACTGTTTGCAGTATATAGCCACAAGAAGTTGTAAGTAAGAATGTCTCAGCATATGCTGCACAAGATACCTGCAGTGCCCACACTGCGTAAATCGGCAGCGCCCAGGGGAACCAACGCAAGCTCACAGGCCGAGACAATCCATCAGAACAAGCCAACAAACACTTTCAGGTTAAACATCCACTGCTCATTCTGGGCTTACACTGGTATTTCTAACTTAAAGATTGAATTCAGTATATGAATTTTTATTTTGCTTTTTAATTATTTTGAGATAAAGCTACACCAATTTGAAACCAACCATTAGAACATTCTTTCTAGGAATTAACTCTTATACCACAAGAGAAATATCCATTATAAGCTTTCTAGTGACAATACAGTAAGCGCGCAAAAGCAGGAAAGTACATAATTATACAGTGCCCACTATAGCATACAGATACCAGAACATTGGACTACACACCCATATATGACATTTCCATACACAGAGAAGGCTGTTGCTCTAGTCTCGGTGTCAAATAATAACAAAAAAGTTCAAAGGAAAAGTTCAAAGTATCCCTATTTCTAGGACTCCCAGTGTATCTCACAGGTTGCTTAGTACCTAAAAGCATTGGAATCCACCAACAAACCCAAATATTTCAAGAGAATTATTTTACGCATGTGAAAGTTTAAAATATCTTCACTGGTACCAATGTTTGATTATCTGTAACGCTCTGCATATTAATATTAATTTGGTTCTACATTATAGTACGATTCTGGGAAAAAAAAAACAGAAATAATTTTAGAAGCTTTAAGTAGTATCCGAAGTATTTATATAAGCCAGATGCTGTGGATAATCATCCATTTGAAATTCTGATTACATGCAACATCAGGCCTTACATGTCACTCTAACAGTTAAGTATTATTAATGTTCCTCTAAAGAACAACATTTTCTCACTCTACCTTTTCTCCCTTTCTATTCCTTTCTTTTCACGTGAACCAACATAAGTCTACATTTAGATACTGATACTTGGTCTTTAATTCTGATACTCGAACTCACCGCATGGAGATGTGCCATTATAGCATACGTCATATTGAGATTTTATCCCAGCTAATAAAGTCTTTTAAAAACAAGACATATCAGAATTAACAGGACATGAAAAGTGTTAATGTCACAATACTAGAAGGCTTTTTTTTTTTTTCCTGGTACCTGGGAAAGTTAAAAACTGGATAAAACTTTATTTAATAGAAATTGTTCCAAGTAAACCATTACATACAATAGTTTTGCATGGTTTTCGTTATAAAACACTTACATTCTAAGTTGTACTTCAAATATGCTAAATTTCCCAAATTTTTTTTTTTTTTTTTAGTTTGGTTAAATCATACTGCCCAGGCCTAACAGATATTGCTCCAGTTGCAGCACTGGGAAGGTTACTCTCACAACAGACACAAACACTGGAGCTATTTAATGGACTAGGATTCAAACGGCAAAATTGAGGAAAAGCAGACACAGAAATCTCTCTCATTGAAGACACTTAGGTAAAGAGAAAGGACGGTGCCTGCTACTAACAATAATGAATCAGTGGAGGGAAACTTACAAATTATACTAATTAGTAGGAAGCAGGCAAGAAAAATAAGAGCCTCAAAGCAGTAGCAGCATCTTGGCAAAACTCCCACAAGCAAACGCACTACCAGTCTAGGCCTCACCATCCTTCTGTGTCTTTCAAATTACACGTACCCAGGAGTCAATTGTTTGCCATATGAAATTAGAGTCCACCAGCCTAGCCAAATACCCAATTTACTAAACCAATTTATTTTAACTAAAAAGAAATCCGTGCGATCAATCTGTTGCTACTAATATCCAAGCTTGATTATGTCCACACGAACTGAAGCAACTGCAGACTAAATATATACTACAGTAATCTTTGGCAAGGAAGATTAGTGCTCCACTTGGAAAGACATCTAACTTACTACTGAAAGAGGCACAACTTCCTAGATGAGATTTTATATTCTTTTACCCATAAAGAGACTGAGAACAATTTTCTAACCTTTCATATAAATGCAAAGTAGGTCTACCCTTTCCATAAAATGTGCACTAAAAAACAGAGTTTTGTTAAGTTTTGGTATTACGTTCATTCAATAAGCATGTTCTGCCTCATTCAGATTTCATCTCTCAAAGTCAGAAAAGAAAGAACATCGGAATAATTTTGACAGATAAATCTGATTTGGTTAAACAGCTCAAAACTTTCCAAGTGAATGTAAACTTTGAAAAAGGTATTAATGTTTAAGTTAAAAATCATCATTATTATTGTTTTGAAAAATCTCTTTATTGCTATGAGTTATTTTAGAAGTCAACAAAAATATTTCTAGCATTCTACATACAGAATTACAATGTAAGGGGCCTTATATAACAGCCTTTTTCAGGACAAAACTTAGGCACCTTACAGATGCAGTTTCTTTTGTGTTTAATAGAAGCCCACTTCCTTACTAATTGTTATTGGTTCTATGACTGAAAACTGCAATTAGTTATGCTTCACTGACACAAACACGAATCCTTTTGTGGTTATATTATTCAACCTGAACATTAATAAGCAGGACTGTTAAAAATTCTAAGGGATTGCACGACCGTCCCTATTTTATCAAACCATTCATGGCAAGAGACAGTTAAATACTGTGTATCCTTTAAATACATTATTCTAGCTAGGACACTGTTAGTCTGCCACATAAATTAAACAAGCTAAGAAACCAAAAATCAAGTAAGACTACTGTTTCATTTGTGCAAACAGTACTTAATTTTTAAGATCACATAAAATATGAAAAAACAAAATGCATTACTAATACTGGTTTATTTTCAAATGGACCTCATAGTTACAAATGAGCTTCACTGGAGAAATAAAATTGACAGCAAAAAAACTGCAAAGGAAAACAATTTTCATTAGTTCAAATGAAACTAACAAGAGCCACCAAGCAGTAAAAACCTAACTTCTTTAAATTCCAAAATGAATCTCCTCTCCTGACCTTTATAGAGCTCAAGACACATACGTACAAAGAATAAACAAAATAATTTGAAAGCAAATTCACTGAGTGCACCTGACCTTTGAAACAGCACAGATAATTTTAATCAGATTTGCAGAATGTTAGTCTGTCTCAGTTTCCATGCAGCAACACAAAGATGACAAAACTACTTAGGGAAAAAAAAGACAACATTTCACCAAAAATAAAAAAGCATCTTGAAATATTTTTTTGAAATAGCCAACATCCCTAACAGTCTCAGGTTCAGGAAAGATTCCTCTGAAATTCTACTCCCTCAGCATCCAGGTAAAGCTGCACAATTCAGCTCTAGAGAGAAAAACCCTTTCTGCCAGTTACGCAAGTTTCTGTCAGTGAAGAGCTGACACCTAGAAGAAAAAATGTTACACAAACATTTTAAAAAATTGGGTTTTGTAGGAGTGGCCTGTAGTTGCCTCCATCACCTAGCATAGAGTAGGCTACTTAAAGCTTCTCAGTTATTTTGATTATCTTAGATTTTTCAGAGATAATGAGTTAAAAAAATAAAAATCAAGATTTGCAGCATAAATAATCTGACAAGCAGTGCTGACTAGTAAAAGTCTCTAGTTACAAAGAACAGAAGTTCTCAAAACTATACACGAATTACACTTAGTTGAAACTAGCTGATAATACCTTCCTTTCTGGAAGGACAAATGTTACAACAAGAGTTATAAACCATTTATCAGCCACCAAAGCTGACCATTGCTTGCAACACTTGGAAAAATGAAGAAAGAAACCTCATACTTTCTGCAAGCTTACTGCAAGTAGTTGTATTCCTTATGCCTGATGAAATGAGGTGAATTAACATAGAGAGCTGAAAGCCCTGTTTAGGTTCAGAACGTGAAACCTCCATCAGACTAGACCTTCCACACTGAGAGTGACAACTGGGTTCTGCCCAAGCGGGAAAACACAGCATGAGAGTAAAATACAACTAGCTAAACAAAGAGACTTTTAAAATGCTGAAGCTGGGCTTTAGTACTTTTCAGAAAGAGTAACAGTGAGTAGAGCAGAGGTCCTCATTTATTTACTTTTTACCGAAGACTAAACTCTGAGGGATGCAATAGGACAACATAGCTTTGTCAAATAACATGCTTCAATCTAATAGCACTAGTTCAAATTAATTCTAGCCTACTTGGTTTTAAAGCTTAATTTCTTAGCGTTTACAGGGAAATGTTCAGTTTAAAAAACCACTTCAATTTTAGAACAGCCAGAAACGAAGTAAATACTGTTAACTACATTAATTTGTAACTATACATGACTTATAAATGAATTTTACACATTGGCTGTTTTCTTGCGGAACCACCGCTACCCTTGTGATATCTATGAGCAGCAAGGTGAGACAAATGCGTTTCTAAAGACAGAATTTGGTCACCTTATCCACACTCAGATCATTAAGAGCAAATATTATAACATTTGACGTAGCCTCTGAGACAATAAGCGACAGAACAGAGTTTATAAACCATTTAAAAACAAGCGTTGCTGAGAGCTAACACATGTTAAGGTGGGATCATGAACAAGAGTCTTCCAGAACAGCAATTCCCCATTTCTGTGTCACCAATTCATTACCTGAATTTGTTGTAGGCCAGCCAATCCTTTTCGATTATGGCAACAATCACATTCCTCTTCTGCCAGACTATTTCAGTCGTCTTCTCTCTCCTTTGCTCACAGTGGATTTTATCCCAGAGCTTGCATTTTGCCACAGCTATCTGATACCCTCATCTTCTCCTAATAAGGAGTTTTAACTTATTCAGCTTATCAGGAAGGTTGAGAAGGGAGCTGAGCACTGTGTACAGACACTTACACAGTCTGACAATGTAAAGCATTCCGACCTTGCAAATGGAGTCATACAGGACCTAGCATTTGGAAACGAATGTTAGAAAAACTGAAATTTGAGTAAGGCCCAATTTGCAGACACTGAAAGTAATTTACAGTGAGCTGAAAAAATTGTAAGTAAGTATTGAAGTAACTTAGAACTATGTTACTGCATTATGATTTATTAACATGAAATGGAGTTACTACTCTGCTGTAAGGTAAATTCCAGTTTTGTTTTGTTTGGGGTAGAAGGAAGCCTACATGTACCACTAATTGCTGCAGCTGCCACTTAGGAAAGCTCCAATCTATGGAATGCTCATCAGAGTCTAGTAGAAAAAAATACTAGTTCAATCATTCACATCACTCAAGGAAAAAGAATGTTTCTATAACAAGGTGTAAAGAGATACAATGCTCTGCTGAACTGCACTTTCAGAAAAAGCTCATTCATAGAATCATAGAATGGTTTAGGTTGGAAGGTTCAGTCAAAACTTGCTCTTTTTTCTTCAAGACTTTTTTTTTTAATAAATTTATAAAAAAAGAGACTGAAGAAACCCCAGTCTTGATCTGATTATTATTTAAAATTGCTTTCCTCTTTTTGCTTTTACAGCTTTCAAGATTTTTTTCTAGCATCCTTAAAAATCAAAATGGATGATTACATGTTTCATTGTTTTCAGTCAGAACTAATGAACACCTGTCTTAACTGGGGGAGAGGGGGAATGAGATTTCACTGTAGGCATTCACTCTAATTTCACTTCATAACAAGTTCTCCTAAACTGTCAGGGCAAGTTTAAAGTAAGAAGTTTCTCCTAGGAACACCAAATATTTCCAGTCACGTATATTTCAAGCAATAGGCCTTAAGGTAGTGTTTATTTCAAATTCTTTCAAAACTTTTATTTCAGCATATACACTGTGCTGGCTGCTAAAGGTATATAAGGAAAAATTATTCCCAAAGCATATCCAAGTTAGTAGATCATCTGATCTACTAACAGTGTAGGCCAACAATCTAGCCACGCTTTATTTGACTAGTTAAATTTACAATGCAGAACTTGTGCGACCTGTCCATAATATATACTAATAAAATATATTTTTATGCTGAAGTTCTGTGCAATATTTTTATGCCAATACATAATTTTTAATGTATGTTTTTATGCCACTACTTCTGTACACAGTAATGCAACTCAGCTGCTGATCCATTATAACATGGCCACATCCCAGTTTGATTCTAATATTGAATAAATCCAGTTTTGATGCAGGGCTGGCTGCAGTGCCAGTGATAGCTGGAAGTCTGCAAATAGTATCCACAAAGAAACGTAAGCATCCCATGTCATTAAGAGTTAAAAAGAAGCAGCAGCCACCTTGCAAAAGATATATCCAGCAACAGATGAATCATTATCTAGTCCACTTTGGATCACAATGAAACTGGTTTAAATGAACCTGTTGAATTTATGGAAGCATTTGCACAGATCTGGCTAGCACAAAAAGTCTGTTTACAAGTTGCTCCTTTTCACCTCAGTTGGGACAATGCACAAATAAAGCAGCACTTTGTCTATACTAGTGCAGTGTAAATCTAGTTCAGAGGATGAGGCACTCGCAATTACCTCCTGTTTCCAAGCCCTATTTTCTGGGTCATAAGGCTAGCAATTCTTCCACCTAAAGCAACTCTCTCTCCAGAGTTTACATAAGTTCATGCGAGCAACTGTCTGTAGGCTGTACAAAGAACTGGAACAATGAACTTTGCAGGTTCATCAAGGTTGAAAACCTTGATAGGTTCATTTTTGTACAGTCAATTTGCTCAGATGTCTCCACTGGTCTGAGTCACCACACAATCCAAGGAACAGCTCAACCAGGATAACAAAAGCATTACACATGGGAAAGGAAACCGGCAGCTGAGATGGAGTTGCTTGATCTCACATTTCTTCAGCTGGTTATGCTATTAAAATAAGTAAGAACAAGGAATGAAAGTTTCTGTTAATAAGCCCTACTTTCTGTAGTGATTGAATCTCTTCAGACTGACTGTCCTAAAAAAGCAGTAATGCTTATGCTGTTAGTTAGCAGGCAGTTTAGAAACCGGGTTTTTTCAATCACTTCTCACCTGAATGACTACACAAGAAGTTAGTCTTACAAGTGTAGTTCACTCCCATTTTCAAGCTGTCTTTCCCACCCTTGACTTTGAACATTCCTGCAGCGGTTTCTGCATGGACTCAAGCCATGCAACCCATGCACAGCTTCCAAACTGACAGTCACTTTGACTGCCGGTATGGCTATAGCCTTGTCGGTGTTAGTACCATAGCAGCAACACATTTGGTCTAGCAGCAGCAGTCTCACAAAAATATTCTTATCATTTGATTGATTAAAATGTGATTGCAACTTCTGATGCTTAGAGGAAAAGGATGTAGTATCATCTGATCACCATCAGCCCCAAAGTATCTAAGTTTCCATCAAATGTTTTCATAAGGTAACATAGTACAAAAATATTTGTGAATTAACAGCTCTACAACAAGTTGGCGTCTTACAACTTTGGAAAATATTATTGGCAGTTGCATACTACAGTCTCACACAAAACTGAGAACTAGTTAAGATGTGGGTCTTATAATAGACAGAAAACATTCAAGGAATAATGTAGGGTGATTTTATCTTTTCTAATGCTGGCTGGATATTCACATTTCCAATGTACAGACAAAGAACGCTTACATACATGCTAAGAGTGCCTCAAAACCTAACATTAGACTAGAAAAATATAGGAAAAAAACAGCTGCCAAACAGAATAAAACCTCTTTCCACTTTAATATTTTCTTTTCAAATTTTAAAGCACTTGTCAACATCTTTAGGCACACAAATCCTTTAAAAATACTTGTTTTCCTAAGAAAGCCCTTTCCATTTATTTGACAACTCCCATAAAAATATCTATACTAAAATGCACTACTTTGTCTAACGTTAGAATACCTCAAATTGCATTCTGAGTTCAAAATAAAAACCACAGTAAGAGCCTTTGCACTTCATTGCATAAACATCCAACCACTAAATCTTTCCTGCTTTAAATCCTGCACCTAGCATCTTCTTACATAATAACTGCAAAAACTAATCCTCATTTTTGTTACAAAGGTACAGACCAGTAACTACTTACCATCCCATAGTGGACAGTTTAATTGCTACAGCCCAACTGCCAAGAATACTGTTCCTTTTCCAATTCAGTACTTAGCAGGACAACTTCTGATAAATAAATTTCTGACAATTTACTATATAAATAACAACTATTTAATAATACATATTATATAAATAATGATAGAGTTTTTAACAGGCATATGACTACTCTTACACAAGTCTGTAATGATAACTGAGCCAAAAATATTAGCTGATAATTTGCACGCAGCAAATTATCACGGCACAACCGTTTGACAACATTCAAGGTTTTCGAAGATTTCGAGGTCTGTAACAAGCAGAACTCCCCAGGGGTCAGTGCTTCAGTCCAGTCCTGCTCGATATATTCATCAATGACCTGGATGAAGGCACAGAGTGCACCCTCAGCAAGTTGGCTGGTGACACAAAGCTGGGAGGGGGGGCTGACACACCGGAAGGCTATGTGGCCATTTGGCAGGACCTGGACAGGCTGGAGACTTGGGCAGAGAGAAACCTAATGAAGTTCAGCGCAGGCAAGTGTAGGGTCCTGCACCTGGGGAGGAATCACCCCATGCAGCAGTACAGGTTGGGAGCTGACCTGCTGGAAAGCAGCTGTACGAAGAGTCCTGGTGGACAACAGGATGCCCATAAGCCAGCACTGTGCCCTTGTGGCCAAGAAGGCCAATGGCATCCCAAGGTGCATCAAGAAGAGTGTGGCCAGCAGGTGGAGGGAGGTCATCCTCCCCCTTTACTCTGTCCTGGTGAGGGGCATCTGGAGTGCTGTGTCCAGTTCTGGGCTCCCCAGTTTAAGAAGGACAGGGAACTGCTGGAGAGGGGACAGCAAAAGGCTACAAAGATGATCAAGGGGCTGGAACATCTTTCTTGGGAGGAAGGGCTGAGGGAGTTGGGTCTTTTTAGTCTGGAGAAGAGAAGACTGAGGAGGGATCTCATCAATGCTTATAAATACTTCAAGGGAGGGTGCCGGGAGGATGGGACCAGTCTTTTTTCAGTGGTACCCAGCAACAGGACAAGAGGTAATGGGCGCAAACCAGGACACAGGAAGTTCCATCTCAACATGAGGAGAAACTTCTTTACTTTGAGGGTGGCAGAGCACTGGAAGAGGCTGCCCAGAGAGGTGGTGGAGTCTCTGACCCTGGAGACCTTCCAAACCTGCCTGGACACCATCCTGTGCAACCTGCTCTCGGTGACCCTGCTCTGGCGGGGGGGTTGGACTAGGTGATCTCCAGAGGTCCCTTCCAACCCAGTGATTCTGTGACAATCAACACTTCAGAAAACAGTAACATCCCTGTAGTTTCATGATAATTTCAATACAATTTCTATGAAAGCTCACATAGCAATGGAAGCTGAAATCCAGGTTCGTAATATTTTCTATTGAAATTCTGGGTAGACTATTAGCTCTTCAACTGAGATGTGCTTGTCTGTTGTTTTGGTTTTTTTCCATAAACACGTGAACCTAATCATATTTTAATCAAGACTATACATTTTCCTCAGCAAAACACCTGCCTAATCAAAAATATGACTGAAGAGTTTTATAAACCTTAGATTTAGGCAAGCTCCCTTCTATCCTTCCCCCGTCTCCTTCTAAAAGTGAATGGTTTAAAGCCATATTTGACCTGAAAACTTCTCGGCAATGAATGCTATTCTGAAATAGTATTCATCACAACCATATATTTCTTAAATATTTAATAACACAACATGCACTAAAAAGACTGAAAGCCTGAAATCATTAGGAGATGTCCCAGCTCAAGAAATAAAAAGGAGACACAGATTTCTCTGCAAGTGTAATTTCAAAGTCCTTTCACATAGGGATCTAAAGACTGTCAGCTTGGTTGCTCTGCTACTGTATATTAAATAAGCTCATAACGAAGCTACTGGTTTTGATTCATTGAGATGCCAAAGATCATGGGTAAAGTATATAAAATTAATGATTTTTTTTTTTGAAAGTGAAAAGAATCAGATACAGCATCAAAAAGAACAAAATACTGACAACAGAAAACAACATAAAATCCAACGCTTCATTTTAGTGACCATTTAGAAAAATAACAACACATGAATGTCATTTAAAAGCTATTTCCAAATCCAAAAAGACAGTGAAATACTTTACATCCTATGAGTTCAGGGAATCATATTGTTTTTATTAATAGAACACTGATTCCTGGTCTTAACACAAGCCAAATGCAAATTTGAGACTCATATGTTACCTAGCACTTTCTAACATGCCTTCATTATCTCTTAGTTCTCAGTTAAGACTTGTATACAAATCCAGCAAAACAGTTCAGAAGGTACTTAATTTTCAGTATTTGCATAATACCATTGAACGGGACAAATAATATGCATACTTAGTGCCAAACAGTAGCACTATGCCAATTTAAAGCCTTTTTCTTTAACATTTCCGAAACAATTTTGAAAACAAATTAAATGACATATGTAAACTATTTCAGCAAGTCAGCGCGCAATGACTTCCAAACAACAGAATACCTTCCGAGGCCAATACCTACTAGGCACATCACATTTTTAGCAATTTAAGACCTTGCTAAATCTGTGCAAATTCTAATGCTAAAAAACATTTAAGTTCAGGAATCAGTATAAATGGTTTTGACTATCCGTGCACTAAGCCACAGTATTATTTTGCTAAAGTAACAGGCAGCACTGCAGTGCCAATACAGAAAACCTACACTTTGGAGTATCTAGAAATGTGAAGCTGATAAGTGTAGTTGCTGAGTTGGTTGCATTACATTGCAAATCTGATCAGGACCATTCAGTACCACAGTGAAAACTGATGAGAGGAAAAGCACACCTTCTGATTAAAATCAAAAGGTTTATTTATATGTCACAATTAGAACATTTTCTTTAGTGTTGTCCACAAAGTTAAAAAGAGCTCTTTTACCAAGGCCTATTTATAATTTTTCAAGTTTACTACTAGAATGATCACATCACTTGCAAAAAAAGTAGGCCTTTAGAAACACTATCATTTTGAGAATTTCTACTATGCTTTTAAATGCTTGAGACTGAGGGTTTGTTTTGTAGAATTAGATTTGGCATTACCCAAACCTCTCTACCATTCAAGGATACTCTTACTTCTCATGGCACAAAGGAATACAATCCTTTACCCCCAAAAGAAATACAACATACAGCACACCTGTTTTTTAACATACAAAACCCAGATATTAGCTATCAATGACCTATCTTGAATTTATCAGATCACCACCTTGCTAGGCACAATCTGCCCAAATCTAGATTTTGCCCATCTGTTCACTGTTGACCATTAAGATATGTCTGATTTTTCCAAGTTCCATCTAAGAAGAAACAGAAAGCAAAAATTACCAGGGGCTTCTCGCGATGACAATTTATTTGATTTTCAGCAAATACCAATGCTTGAATCTGCTACAGGGTTGCATGTTGATAATTATTTTAAGCGATTCCTATGCAATTCCTTTCATTTTTTTTTTTTAATATGACAGGACTGTGTTTTTCTGTGCAGTTCTTCTGACACCCAAGGAATCTGTGGCTCTTCTGGAGAAAATAATACTACCAAACGCATTTCTGTTCAAATGCTTTCACTTACACGAAGACAAATCAGTATTCTGAATCTTTACAACAAAATCACCATTTCTGTGTTGTGTATGTATAAGGCAAGAATAAACTGTAATTTAGGGATCCCTGCCAGAAGAGTGGCACCAGGGCCAACAGGCATACACCACTATTTATACAGCTACTCATACTCCCAAGCTCTTCTTCCTTTTTATTTTTTTTTTTTTCCCACAAGAGTCACTGCTCTAATTTACTTTTACCTTAATTATTTTAAAATACACATTCTGTACTCCTTGGTCTTCATTACAAATATTTGCAAGGAGAACATTTCATTTGAAACGGACATCAGAACACTATCTTGCCTGCCTTCTGCTCCAAGAAAGCTGAAACCTGGTAGCTCAAACAGAACAAGTGGCAGAAGCAAGTTGAAGTAATCTTGTGAGATCTGGAAAAGCAAGCAGGAGTGGAAAGGTCCAGTATCAGCAGCTGACTAACAACGATAAAGTGTCAATAAAGGAAAATTAAAATCAAAAATAGCATAAGCTGGTTTGTCTATTCAGTATAAAAACTTGCTTTTATTGAACTTGACTTGGTCCATGACACCACTTCTTACACATAAGAAATAAGATGGGAGGAAAAAGAAATTTCTAATTACTGCAGTAAAATGGGGTCTGGTCAAAAAAGCATTTCCTTAGAAATGTCAGTAACATACTGTCCACAATTATAATAATCTGATTACTGCAAGACGTGCCTCCAGAATGCTAGTTTTCCTATAATTTGAGTAATTGCTATGCTGATCAAGCTCCTCTTTAATACCACCTCAAGCTACAGTTTAACCAGACTAAGAATTCAAGAATGATTCATTAATGTTCCATTTGCCAATCAAAACAAATTCTCTTGCTCACTATAGATAATAATTCTATTAAAATTAGCTAATGAATCATCTGATTACTGTCCCAATCCTTGAAATTCAACACAATGATATCTTCTGCTGGAATATCACAATAATAGCAAAAGATCAACTAAAACTGAATATTCATGAAAACCTTAATGAAGTTTGCAATGTTCACCTCCTGTACTTCACTTGAAGACAGGGGAAACAAGTAAAACAGACCTTCCACACATCCTCCTGCCCAGCCATAGAATTTCTTATGTTAATTATGTCAACTTGGGGGGGGGGGCAATTTTTCAAAATAACAACGTTCAACGCACTCAAAACCAGTCTTTTCCTCCACCCTGTCACCAAAACCACCTGCAGGAACCTATCTATATACCTTCTCCTCTCTGAAGACAACCTCAGGCCTCCCACTCTGATACACCTACATCGCTGAAGGATCACATCCTTTTATAGCACGGGATTCCTTCTCACAACCTATGCATTTGTAGATGACTGCTCTTTTTAACATCAACTCTCCAGTCTGTTCCTTGTAGGAATATAATTAACATATCTATTGTCTTGAAATGTAAGGGAGGAGAGGAACTGGCCTTAATAAAGGACTTCTTGGAAGCTCTTTCAGCAGCTAAGTAACTTACTGGCTTTTGAGAAACAAGCGAATTTTAACAGCATACTCACCAATAAAACTGCATCAACAAAGAAAATGATGTGTTAGCTGTAAACAGGACTAGATCCAGCTTACAGATACAACCAAAAAAGCATGGGAACAAGTTCAACTAACACAAGTTTCATTTTCAGTAGTAAAGCTTTCTAATTGCTGAACATTATGAAGCTGCTTCTCATATAACCCAATTTTATCCTTACTTTGTGTGCACGCTATTATGAAAAGATGTAACTCCCACTATAAAAACTTACAAACACTGGGAAGTGAAAGGCTTCAAATTCTGACATTGAGTATTTACAATGGATATTCAGAATTACCTTGTAGAGTGAGAGACAATCATATTTCCCTCATGTAGACTCAACCACTCAAAGGAACTCAGTAGGCATTTTATCACCAAATAAATCAAACCTAGATTGGTTAGGCTTTTTTTTTTTTAATAAAAAATAAAAATCATTAGATACACATTTTAATGTTGGGCTCAGAAAACATGAGTTATACGCTACAAAGACACACAAAGAACACATTGCTGCCAAACATATCTGACAGTTATATTTGATAAATTACTGGTGTAGTAGGGAAAGACAAGAAGAATGAACATAATTTATTAAGACCTTCTTTAAAGCACCCACCTTCCCCTAGAGCTTATGGAAATAAACAAAGCAACAAAAACATGTAGCCCTGTAATAATAATTTATATGTAAGTGTGAAGGATCTATAGTATGGCAAACGACATTTAAGCTACTATTAAAAAAAGGAGAAAATATGGACTATACTGGTCAACGTAAGTTCCACTTAAAAACAATTAACCTTAATGCATAAAATAAAACATTGGCTACATAGCACCAAATGATTTGGAAATAATCAACTTGCATTTCAAAATCATCCCAGTTTTAGAATTTGAGCTATAGACGTCAACAACAGTTTTCTAGCAGACTTAACAGATCAACATTTGGGTCTCTGTAGTAAACATTACCAATCTGTCTAAAGCTGTTTATATACACACTAATGACATTCTATACACCAATCAGTTGACAAGGTTGAAAAGTGGCAATATTTATAACTTTTGCAGAAATAGACAAAATCACAAATATATCAAATTATATCAATAAACATCATTGACATAAATGAACCTGCAGACACTGGAGAAGAATGACTTTGACATGTATAAAACTGAATAAGTCTGTTTACTGAAAATTCACTAAAGGATTCATGTGACAGATGACAAAATGAACATGAGAGGATTAGACATTGTAACGATAAAAAGGCAAATCCTATAAAGTACATACACAGCTGCAATATGCAAGACAAGTGGATAATCCTGTGCTCAACATTAAGTCACATGAGTTGACCCAAGCCATGGTTTCCAGTATCATCCCTATATCCTCCAATCTTCCTAACGTAAAAATATTAACTTGGTCACTAGTAAAGTCAATGGAAACTGCAAACGTACAACTCAAAGGCTGTCAAACTGAAATATTCGACTATTACTACAGCCTTAGTTAAACACTTCTAATTGCACTCTGAAACACAAACCATAACAAAGGTAAAACAAATTAGAAAAAGCTGAACACAACATTTGAAAAATGGAGTCAACTAAAAACCCCTGTTTAATAAATAAGTAAATGAAAACAGGTAGGCTCCACAGTTTTCACATATTGCTGCCTTAATTCTAAGTTTTGTCAAGACTAAGACCAATTAAATAAACAGCATGTTTTGAAGAGATTTAATTAGAACTTGCATCAGAAGTGCTATACTTGGAAATATAACAGCTTCACAGTGAATGAAACTAGCAACATTTCTGCCCAAATATATTACAAGAGAAAAAAGTAAACAAGTTGAAAGAAATATAACTAAAGGTTTCATAGTAAGTGGCAGAACTGACAACTGAACTAAATTCAGCTTTTACCAGCACTCTATGCCTGACACTCACAGGAAAATAGCAATGTGTGCGTGCAGAATTTCTTTTTAGCACACAGAATGTAACTTTTAAAGATAGGAATGGTACTCTGCCATCATTCAGATTTAAAACTACTCAGAATATCTAGAAATGCTTTTGAAGGGAAATATGAAAGCAGGTTAAGAAATCAGGGGGCCTACTATTTAAGACATCTTGCCCTGAGGAAAAGAGCAAAATATTTAATGCCATTTTTTCCATTAGATATTTCAGTGATTCAATTTAAAATTAGGTAGCCGAGGTCTTAGCACATGCTCTGGAATGCCATATTTGAATCACCAACATCCAGCATTTGAAAATTAATTACTCAGAAAACTGCTTACAGATGTCATTTCGTGTGCAATTACTCTTTCAACTGGACTTTGCATTTTCCTCTTTTTAAGAATGTTATCTTTTAAGATTTTTAATTACATTGAGCCCCACAAAAATAACTTAAACCTAAGCTGCTTTCTGTCTCAAAGGCAACTTTCACCTGAACATCCCTGAGCTCCGTTTTTTTTCAGTTGTCGCCCACAACCAAGAACAAGATTTTATGTTTTTTTTAGTTCTCCATCTTGATTTTAGTCATTTTCTAAGTGACTTATTATGAATCTGGAAAAGTAATCTGTTCCTTGGACACAGGACAGTGTTAGAAAAACACAACTACCTTTATTATGTGTATTATGCTGTCACCCAGTCTACCCAGGTACAGCCAAAACCCTTTATGAACTGTTTGAAGAGCACCAGGCCGATCACTTGGACTAAGTGTGCAAACCACCTAAAATGGTTTCAATTGTTACTACCTTATAGAAAAATCCACATTTGGAAATCGACCGGAGTCTCTGTGCTAACATAGGTAGGTTGCCGCAATGACTGCTTTGGTTTCGCTGGTGCGTGAAGATTAATTTGCTTTAACCCACCGCATTTCCGCCGGGGAAGCGGGTTCCCCCGCCACTCCCGCTCATCACCCGCAGGGAAAATGCCGCCCCGGCCGCCCTGCCCGCCCCCCGCAAGCCCCGAGCCAGGACAGACAGACGAGCAAATATATAACTTAAATTAGTGCGACACGCTCCCGTAACGGCTGGTCGGTATCCAACCGGGAGAAAGAGGGGCAAGACAGGGCCGGCGAGCCGGCCTCAGCCCCGGCGCCGGGCTGGGCTGGACTGGCCGAGGGCGGCGGGAGCTGAGGGAAGGGCAAGCGCCGCGTGCGGCAGCCGCCTCAGGGAGCCCGCGGCCGGGCCTGAAGCCAGGCGGCGGGGGGGCGGCACGGCACGGCACGGCGCGTCCTCCCTGTGCTCCTTGGCAGCCACCACCGCCTCCTCCCCGCCGGAAAGCTCAGCAGCACGAGGTGGGGGAGAGGGAGGGGAAAGAACACAAAATGGAGACTTACGCGCCCCCTGCTAACGCGCATGCGTCGGGCCGGCCTGTGGCAGTCAAGGGGCGGGCGGGCGAGTTCGCCCCTTCAAGTAAGGGCCGCTAGGGTTGCCCGTGCGCATGCGCGGGGCTGGGGAGGGCCCGGGGCTGAGGGCGGGCGGCGGCGCCGCCGCAGGGGAAGGCGGGGGATAGCCGGCGGCTCCTCGGCCGGGGCGGCCGCCCGTCAGGCCGCAGCCCTCAGCCCTCGGGAGGCGAGTTACAGCTGGTGAGTCGAGGCGCGCACCTGGGGCTCTGTTGCGGGCGGCAAAAGCCGTGTCTGTGTTCAGCTGTGCCCGAAGCGAGTTGGGCAGGAAACGCCTCACAAGTTCAGTGTGTGTGGGGTGTGTGTCCCTCGCCTCGACTCAGCGTGGCAAGGAGGTCACACCGTGACAAGTAGTGTCGCAGTGCGTGTCCCGTGCTTATGCAGATACCCGCTTTTGGAGCACACTGGTGACAGAGTTGCAGCGCTACCCTCAGTATTCCATTCCTCTCGTGTGGCTTTAAGTTTCTCTGTAGTGATAGGGAGGCTCTATCCCTCCCTGTCACTGGTGATGTTCCTGTGGAATTCCCTGGCACAGAGGTGGATGCTGGTGCTCCTCGTATGGAGTGCCTCCAATATCGGAGCCCTCCGCAGCAGTAGGCGCCTTCTGGAGCACTGCATCCAGCACGGTAATTAGCATCTGCCATTAGGTATTTCTCTCTCCACCCTTTTCCTAAAGGGGAAAAAGCATAGTTAGTAGCTTGTTATAGTTCAGTTGGACTGAGCTTTTTTTTTTTTGCAAAGATGAGGCCTCACAGTAGAAGGACAGGTTCCTAGCTGGCCTCTACTTTGTAGGAGAGTTCATTTTCAGTTGGGTATCTAAGAAAGCTCTCTTAGGTAGCTACTTTTATGTATATCCACTGTAGAGGAACGAAGTTGCTGAACATGACTGTTATTCCAGTGCTTCAGGCAATCAGGTATGCTGGGCTCAACCCCAAACCTTGAACTTTATATTCCAAAGGAAATGAGTACAACAAATGGAAGACAGGTTTGATGTATTTGCTGGAGCCAGTACCACTGAGCATTAATGCAAGGCATTCTTCTTACTGCTGTGTTAATGAACAATGCCACAAATAATGACCAATACTGCAAGTATCATAGCTTATCCTGTACACTCATATTGAAGACATCGTTGTCACCAACCCATGAATGTGCTATCAAGTGTCATTATTACCTAATGCCAACAGAGAGCCAAGATTGCCTTTTGATGTCATTGCCATGGATAATGCCTCAGTATCTGTACTTCCATACAGCAGTCCCCTGCCTAATCCCAAAAATCACTCCATGCTGAAGTGACAGCATTAATTCCCTCTGCTGTTACACATTTTGCCAGCCCTTTGTGACAGTGCATAGTGACAGCTCCCTTGTGTCAACTGTCTGCAAAGCTACCCCAGATATGTCCCTTTTACGGTGCACACACCTGTCTTCTAGGATTATGCAATTCATAATGCAGTACTGGCTGCTCTTCCTATATCCAGTTGATCCTGAGAAACATACTGAGCACTCATTTTGTTTACAAAAGCAAATAAAAGGTGTACGATGCCCTTATCTGGTAAAGGTGAAGTATTTTGCCATCACAGGGTTGCTTTTGCGTATTTCTTAATGATATTTTCTGCAGTTACACTCTGGATAGCGGACAGACCTTTCCCTCACATTACCAGGTCATTGCAAAAATTTACTTCTGTGTAGTAAATTTTGGCACTCTAAAGACTGCTTTGTACTTTCCTGAAGTCCCAGCATGAAGTCTTAGTGTTTTTCATGACATTACAGTTGTGCATTGATTTTATTACCCTGCAATTATTTGGTCGTTTTCCTCATGTCTTATTGATCTCACTAAACTGAGTTAATATATAATAGTGCAGCAGGCAAACAGGTGTGACTCTCTTTCCCCAAATTGACTCAATTTGTCATTAAGGAACATGAAGACAGTGAAGTCTGTCTTTTCACTTCAACAGGCTAATCTGCATCACTTTGTTGCCTTTAAGTTATTTGACTTTTCTGGTGATCCCACCCTGTAAGAAAGAATTTTACTTTTCCCTTCATGACATGCTTTACTGCCATTAATTAAAAATTAAAAAGAAAACACCATCAGACTTCCATATAGATGGTTTCACTGCCATTTGCAGATGGAACTCCATTCAAATCAAGGAGTACTGTGTGAGTTGACATGCTCATCACACCCCAATGAAAATATGCTCATTTATCTTTTTATGTGTGTTATCCCTTGTTTACTCAGTATTTTAAAATGGCGTTCAAAAGCTTTCCTTCTTTTAAGAGCTGCAAACAAAAATAACAATTTAAGGCACTTTTGTTGTCCCAGGCACACACTTGTGATACTCTGAAAACAAACACCATACTGAAGTATACACTGGAAACGATTGAGACTTCAGTAAAGCAGCAAATCAGAAAATCTGCTTGAGTATGTCAGAAAGTTTTAAAACCAACAAAAGAAAAAAAAAAACCCTGAATGTTATTCAACAGTGTTGAAAAATTGCA
This sequence comes from Chionis minor, assembly GCA_013398295.1. Classification (NCBI taxonomy): domain Eukaryota; kingdom Metazoa; phylum Chordata; class Aves; order Charadriiformes; family Chionidae; genus Chionis; species Chionis minor. The sequence goes on along the minus strand of VZSF01010247.1, from coordinate 61,176 downwards.
AATCCTAATCTCTTAGAAGAGCTCTAGTCATAATTCTCCATTTCTAATGTTGCAATCTCTGTCTGTTACCAGAGATTGTGTTACATAAATACTTGCAACTGCTAAAATATGTAAAAAGCACATGAAGAGGTGGGCTACTGCTACAGCAGAAGCCATTGTTTACCAAAAAATAGATTTAATATTCTGTTATTAACAGAGAAAAAGAAGTGCAATACATAAGCAAAAGTGAATTGGGTTTCTAGATAATCTGCTTCTAACACTGAACTGAGCATGAAATCTCCCCTTGAAGAAAAGCCAAGTAGAGATCCCAGGAGAACATTCTTTTAGCTCACTTCTGCTTATTTGTTCGATGGGACAGTTCACTTTGTTCCTTTATACTGAGCTGCTTTATACTTACACAGAAACAATATTTTTTTCTCCCTCTAATCCTTAGCAGAAGCATGAGCCCTTAATATCTTGCCTTTGTCAATCTCACACTTCCAGTAAGTCAAGGCCTTACAAAAGCTGTTTTACCTGCAGAGTGATACATGACAGTCTGTCTGGCTCTGTGATGCATGGGAATTGTAGTTTAGTTTTCAGTGAATACTGCGGTTTCCAGTATGAAACTATTTTTATCTTAAATTACAAGTCCTAGAGCTGTGATGTTACATAGCATGTATTTTCAAAGAAACTTTCTTCTGCCTTTTGCCTTAATATTTGTTGTGTATCCAAGAAGTAGAAACACAGTAATTCTGAAGAAGTAGCAATGGTATTAATAAATCAAAATCTTGCAGTTTTGTCATCCTTCATATAACAAGCTTGTTCTTCTTATGGTCTGTTTCTGACGGGTCCTGAGATTTAAAGTGTGTGTCTATTTCTTCTGTCTATGTGAAATGACATTATTCACAATCCTCAAACATCTGTGAGAAGAGACCTTAGTGTATAGCCCTCAGAAAAGCAACACAGCATCATAGGACTTTTGTAAGAAGTTTTCATTGTTTTCTTTTTTTAGTGTTCAACCCTAAGGGTATCTTTTTTTGTTTGTTTTAGATGGAACCCAGAGAATCTATTGTGCTGGGTTGCCACTATTTTAAGGAGTCTTAGGCATTAATACAGTTTCACTTTCATGGCTACTTCTTTATTACTGCGATGCAGGTTTGCACTCACTATTTTCTTCAAGCCACAATGTATTATCCACTCATCAACTCAACAACTACTTCTTTAAGACCAATTGGCTGTTTCTTCTAACTCACTATTAGTCATTTCTCTTTTCCTCAAAACCAGGAACAGTATTCATGTTTTTGGCAGAGTAACAATGATACTGCATCTAACCAAAACAGCCCCTTTTGTGAAGCCAGTCATTAATTCCTCTCTGGTAGCCAGATGTCTGCTGAGTTTACACCCCGTGCATTTCCCGTGACTGCACCCACAAGGCATCCACAAATGATTCTATATTTTCAATAAGAGCACCACATCCGTTTATGAACTTTCCTCTTCACTACCTCAGCACCTGCAGCTGCTGACCACAGAACTGCAGCCTCTCTTTGTGTTAACGTGTTGCACCTCTCTCTTGACTGAAAGAGCATGCAAACAGTGTAAGAACATGTTACTTTTACTTTAATGATACAGTTTTCATCATTGGGGAGTGGGTTTCGCACAGAAAGTAATGAGAAGTATTCTACATCCAACACAGAAAAACATTCCCCGGTTTATATCAACAAGTAGAGTACAAAATGTTTTTTTTCTCCTAAGAAGCGCTGGCAATGAAGTCTAACCCTGCCAATAATAAAGCATATCTGAAGAAGGACTCACGGTTATATCTAAGCATGAGGAGAAGCGTAGGCATATTTCCCTCCAGAAATCTGCACTCTCTGAACATGATCACCAGCAGTAGATGCAATTAGCTATGTCCAATTTACATTTTGAGCACAAGGGACAAGCTTTCACAGCATGCTTAATACAGAGAACACAACAAACTGGTTTTTGTGAACACAATGCAGAGTTTCTCAGTTCAACGGGAAACTTTACAAAATATACGTGCAAGGTATAATTACAGCATGACAAAAATAAAATTTCAAAGGGATAATTGAAACAACACTCATATCTTGAAAAAGAAACTGGTTAATTGATGTAGGGTCATAGACATATGTCATAGCATACAATACAATAAATAAAATGTAAACACCAATTTTCAAATCAACACAGCTTGATAACTTGAATTCAAATTTTAGAAACAGAAAAAAAAAAAGCCACACACAAAGTAAGCCCTAAGTTACAATCCCTCAGCTAACTGCTAAAGATGAAGGAGAAATTTTGGGAACTGTTAGTATTTTTCAAACTTGTTAAGGGGTCTTTCTTTCATCTATTGGGATTTTTTTTCCCTTGCTCTCTGTGGCCATTGAGGCTAGTGGGAAACTAGCCAATTTAGTCAGAAAACTTTGCCGCATAGCAGGGAGTCTCATTTGTCATCACATGCAATAGCAGCTGTCTCAATCAAGAATGAAGTTGATCAGCACAGACTAAATAAATTAGGTAACTCTTTAGATTGTTAACAATGTACTTTGAATGAGAAAAGACCAATCTTTGTCTCCTAGTACTGCAAAAATTCTCTTTCAAATATGCCAATTTTGTGGTTTGAAACTAAGGAACATTGAAATTCCTTAATGTATTTTTTACTCAAATATTTCTGGTAACTGAACATACCCAGTTTACACAAAGACACAAAGTGTTACAGTTGTTGGAAGGGCTATATCCAGACTCAGGTTTCCTTCAGCTGTCTTCAACTTCTTCCATTATATGCTTAATTACTTCAAATTCTTCCCTAAATTTCTTAGGCAGATCAAATTTGAGAATTGCAATAAACAAAAAGTACAAAACCTTGGGAGCGTGTTTCTTCACAAAAAAACCCTGAAATATACTATGTTGAGTTAATATGCTGAACAGGTAGCCAATAAACCTGTGAAGATACTGAACTTCACGTGAATTTGCACCCTCCCCAGCTTCTGCACTAAGTGAAGCATCTTGTATGCCATTCAAAAAGACAGAATTTTCATCTTAAAAAATTCATTTTGTACAAACTTGAGAACATTTGGGACCTTTCTAACCCCAGGTTTTGTCACTTCGTACAATGCCTCTAGCCTGAAAACGCAGATTGATGATGTGGTTAAAATGGCCCCCATGGATATAAATGAAGGAAGAAACTGGTTGCATAAGCTTTATGTCTCTTCCGACAGGCTGAGAGTTGGGGTTGTTCAGCCTGGAGAAGACTCTGGGGACACCTTGGTCTCCCTTCCAGTGTCTGAAGAGGGGCTACAAGAAATCTGGAGAGGGACTTTTTACAAGGTCATGTAGTGATAGGACGAGGGGTAATGGCTTCAAAGTGGAAGAGGGGAGATTTAGATGAGATATTAGGAAGAAATTTTTCACTATGAGGGTGGTAAGGCTCTGGAACTGTTTGCCCAGGGAAGCTGTGGAAGCCCCATCCCTGGAGGTGTTCAAGGCCAGGTTGGATGGAGCTTTGAGTAACCTGGTCTACTGGCAGGTTACTCCACTGGCAGGAGGGTAGATGATATTTAAGGGCCCTGCCCACCTAAACTATTCTATGATTCTCTTTACCCCCTCTGTATGTTTGTGATGGAACTTATATGTAAAGCAGGTAACCAGGCAGGAAAAAACTGACCTATTCTGTAAAATATCAGAGTTTGCCATTTAGAACCCTGGCCTACAGTCATAAAAGATTTGTTTAATTTTCTCACAGTTTATGTCATGTACTTCTTCCTCAAAAGATCTAGACTGGATGAATTTGATACTGTAAAAATATGTGATATGTGAAAAGAAGAGCTGATACTTACCAGCCTTCAATTTTGAGATAAGCCGTGTCTCAGAAGGCTAACTGCTTCATAAATCCGAGAATGACATTAAAATGGAAGAAAAAAAAAAAAAGTCTAGTACCAAGGCACTAGCTTAAAGGAAAGCCTATCAATTGTTTCTGTTATTAAGTGACCTTACTAACTGTATAACTCAGCCCATGTTGCAATCACAAGCTCCTGGGAAAGGACACATGGAGTGACCTAAATCGCAGGTATATGAGGTATATGTACTGTAGGCATGAAGGTTTCTCAGAATGCTGCTTGTTTGAGTGGGCCGAGGGCCTATTGCAAAGATGCCATGTGATGAATGCCCTCAGAGACTGTTAGAGGATGATACATAGAATATCAGTGTAAAAGGCAAAAAAAGAAACAGGTTTGTACATAAAAACTTCAGTATTTACCATAATCTTATGATCATCCTTCATTACCTCTTTTTGAAAACAACGATAAAGATTTTCTGTTTGTTTCAGGTTTTATTTTAATTCCTTCTGCAATGCTTGAAAAAAAGATGTTATATAGTGCCTGTTTAGCTAAAGGAGCAACAACAACCTTAAGCAATTTTAATATAAAAAGAACTGGATCTTTATCGCAAAGAAAGCAAGGAAGCTCTCATGTACTACAGAAAGCTCATTTAACCTTCAAAATCTGCTAGGCAATTTTGTGAGGAACCACAGCAACTAAAACATATATTACAATAATTAAATATAGAAATAAGGGTTGGGCAGCACATATGTTAGCTTCAAAAGTTGTTAAACAATGGATAGGAATAATAATGCAAAGAATATTCATATTGTGACACTATGGAAGGCATACATCAAAGTGGAGTACTTATTGCAAAATCAAGGGAAAATTACTTTTGCTTTAGCACATGGCATGGCATGGCATGTCAAAAGAATTTAGAAAATGTTTTCAAAATTTACCAAGTATATTACTTATAAAGTATTGTGCTTTACTAGGAAGGAAGAAAGAAAAGGCACAAAAGTTGAAGGATAGTAACAGCACTTAAATCAGCATAGGTAAGCATTGTTACCATCTTTGTGCTTTTCCGGGCTAGCTCTAGTCTTCACACATAAGCTCTGTGTGAGGAATATGGCTCATATGGATAAAATTTAAAATTTCTTATGTGAAGTGCTTTCAGCTTGTTAAGCTTCGAATTATCTTTTCCTCCTAAAGATTCCATAAGATAAGTTGATTTAGAGCTCTGTTTTACAAAGGAAAATACTCTAAATTTCTCTTGTAAACATCTCACTGGAAGTAACAACACCAATCATAAGTTTGCTTAAATGTATTTTAAATTGGCTGATGGACTAATGTTGAAGAACTACAGACAGCTATGGGTTCACTTTCGGTGAGTAATTTTTATAAAATTTCCATATGTCAGTGACACAGTGTCATTTGTGGACCTTTTTCTAAATCACATAAAACTAATTTAAATCAGTTTGGGTTGTTGGGTTTTTTTTGTCAAATTGTGCTAGCCCAACTTAGAACTTGCCCTTTGAGTCTATAAATTACCTGAAGGAAATTTCCCTTAGCAACAGTTTGACAAAGTATCAACAAACATGTAACTCATACTTCGACAATTCTCAGCTCTTGTGAAAAATATTCAGTGGTGAAAACAGCTGTGCCAGCAGCTACTTAAATGGAGTTCCAATCTTGCTTAACCAGAGGACAGAAAACTTGAGAAAGCTAAAGAGTTTCCACAACCCTTAGAGCTTAAATGTTTCATATTTTCCTCTTTATGCTCCATTTTTAGTAGGTAGGAGACATTCCAATATTTTTCAATTTCTTTTTTTCATTGATTTCTTTTTGCAAGGGAAGGAAGGAGTTTGGAAGTGATGTAGGTTTTGTAAACTGTAGATGCACATACCTCTGTGAGCATCTATGCAGTTAAGGAAGGAAAAATGCTAGAAAAAACAGTAACGAGTTTTAAACAGTACTAAAACACTGTCTCTCAGTCATTTTTATTACAGCATGTTCTGACCTTTAAAGTCTTTAGGAACTGATATTATTACTGTAATTTTTGGTAAATGGGAATCATCAAACTACTGTTTCTCAAGATTATTCTGAACAATTGCAAGGACAGTTGCATCTATGGGGCTGCTAGTGGGGACAAATATCTGGCAAACTGGTAACAAAGGATGAGGAGAAGGCTGAGGTACTCAACTTTTTCCTAAGTCTTTACTGGCAACCTCTCTCCCCAGACCTCTTGAGTGACGGACCGCAAGGTAGGGACTGGGGGAGAAAAGTCCCTCCTACTATAGGGAAAAATCAGGTTTGTGACCACCTGAAGAACCTGAACATGCAGAAATCTATGGGACCCAATGAGATGCATCCCTGAGTCCTGAGGGAATTGGCTGATGTGGTTGCCAAGCCACTCTTCATGGTATTTAAAGTTGTGTCAGTCAGGTGAAGTCCCTGGTGACTGCAAAAAGGGAAACATTGCACCCATTTTTTAAAAGAGTGAAAAGGAGGATCCTGGGAACTACCAACCTGTCAGCCTCACCTCTGTGTCTGGGAAGATTATGGAACAGATCCTCCCAGAAGCTATGCTAAAGCACATGAAGGATGGGGAGGTAATTTGAGACAGCCAGCATGGCTTCACCAAGGGCAAGTCCTGCCTGACCAACCTAGTGGCCTTCTGTGATGGAGTGACTACATCAGTGCACAAGGGAAGACCTATGGCTGTCATCCAGCTGGACTTCTGTAAGGCCTTTGACACGGTCCCCACAACATCCTTCTTTCGAAGTTGGAGAGGTATGGATTTGATGGGTGGACTGTTCGGGGGATGAGAAATTGGTTGGACAGTCACATGCAGGGCATAGTGGTTAATGGCTCAATGTCCAGATGGGTATCAGTGACAAGTGGTGTCCCTCAGGGGTCCGTACTGGGACCAGCACTGTTCAATATCTTCATCAACGGCATAGACGGTGGGATCAAGGGCACCCTCAGCAGGTTTGTGGACAGCACCAAACTGACTGGTGTGGTTGACACAGCTGAGGGACAGGTCCCTTCCAACCAAAACTATTAGATGATTTTATGATTCCCTTCCAACCAAAACTATACTATGATTTAATGATTCTTTGATTCTATACTGATAAGGCAATGTCAAACTGGGAGCAGTTGTCCTCCCCTTCCTGTCAGCCAAGCTGTCCGTGTAATCTGTATCACAGTATCACTGCTGGAGGGGAAGAGTAAACCTCTGCAATAGAAGTACCACAGTACAGACACACAGTACAATTTCAAACTTAGTATAAGCTGAATTCTGCAAGAGGAATCTTTACACCTGCTGTCAGAATTATGGTTTGGACATTAAGAAACTTGGGTTTGGTGCCATTTTGTAACCAGTATAAATCACAGGTAAGACTCATCTCCTGAATTCTTTATTTAGCATCTATAACCAAACATTCCTTTTCTCCAGTCTGGTTCCAAATGTGTAAAAAATATTACTTTAAGCATTAATTAACTGCATAATTGAACTACAGCCCGACGGTCATTTTTTGACTGGGTGCTTTGATATCAATTTACTTCTGATTTATTTGCTGAGATTTCAGTTAGTTGTAATGATATTACTAATAGTTTAGTATTAATAACAGTTCTGGTAATATGTCTTCTTGTTTATACTTGGGAGTTTTAATAAAGCATTTAAGGCCCTGTCTTACATTTCTTTCAATAAGAAACCCGTGGAGTTTTGAATAGGTGTTCTCTGATTAATGTAAGACCATGACCAGTTCTTTCTGTTAGTGTATGGTTCTTACATCTGGCATTAATCTGGGAAACGTAGTTTGCAAGCCCGAAAGCAGTAGCAGAAGAAGCATGGCCCTGTGCAAAGACTGACAAAAATTCACAGCACTCAATGTCACAGTCTCAGCACAGCCTTGTCACATTATTCCCACCAATGCCACTCCTTTGGGGAAAGGAGAGCATTTCAAACTGGGATATCAGGAAAAGCTGCCTCTTGGCTGGTTGCTGGTTGGAGAGAGGGAGAATCTAAAGATACGTGGTTTTGTTGATGATTTACAGTAATTAACCACTCTGCTTTTGCCTTCATCAGTATTCTATGGCTGTGTCTTCTGTGTGCTCCCTACCAACTGTCCAGAAGTGAACTGAACCAACAGAGACTAACCTTCTAAAAATACAAGCTGCATAAATTAATCAAAAGCTATATTGCTAAATTCAAGAGGAAGAGCAAGATATTTGAGGTTTAGATTCAGTGCTTTATAAGCCTCCCTACTGGATCTGTTATGAAGTCACTTGTCTTCTAGAACATAATGATTCACTAGAGAAATTCACAGGTCTTTAAATTGTCTTTTTGCTTTCATACTTTTTTTGCAAAAAGATTAGAGTAGAAAGCAAAATGCATAGCTATCACAAGAAGCTTCTAAACAAAGCAAAATTAAGATGAGAAGCAAGTAGAGAATTACAGGGGGAAATGGTGCTACTCAAGAAACACATAGTACTCCTAAGATGGCCTAGTTGGCAAGACAGCAAGCCTAAACTGATTGCCAACAGAATGGCAACAAAAACATTCAGGTAAATTCCAGTCTCATAAGCATCAGGCCACACAGGAACATTTAAATACAATGTAGTACGCCTGCCTAAATAAGTGGGGGGAAAAAAAGTTTCTTTTATTTTGGTAGAGAGAATATTATATTTGGTAGAGGAGAATGGCTAAAAGCTATAGGCAGAACTTTAACCTAGACTGGCATTCCACTCGGGCAATGGGTGGGCAAAAAGGCTTGTCCTAGCCGATATATTTTATGATCGCTGTAAGATGGGGAAGGATTCTCTAGTCCTCGCTCATTCCTCACTCAGTCTCTAAAATGCACAGGTAGCTCCTCTCTGCTTGAAAGAGAAGCGGCATGCACTTTGGTTTGGTAACACCATAATGTAATAGACTGGGTAGCATGGGAATAGGATATAGATAATAGGTTATGTAGAAAGACAGAAAAAGACTATTCCACCTTGAAGCTACAGTGTTCAAATGAGTGCGGCTCTATCCTTGGGCACTGAGGAGAAATCGTAACCAACTTGTTGTGCTGAAAAAGAAAGTCCACGTGTTTTTTCCTAATACCTACTTTTTCACTTCTACCCTTTACTATGATCTGTCTCCATGGGGAGCAGAATCTAGCCCTGTCTGCTCTAAAATTTTTATGTGATGTTTAATAAATGGATCTTGGTTTCTGTCTCTTTTCGATAAGATGTCATTTAATTTTAATATATTTAGCATAAAATATAAGGCCTATCCCTGTGCAGGTATTTTTCCTATTACAAAAACTGCAGACATTCTGTTGGAATGCTATGAAGGTTTATACCCGAAGAATATTTCAAATAGATTTTTATGTATCTTGGTATTCTTCAGGTATAATCCTAAGAATACATAAAAATCAATTTTAAAATTAGGCTGGTTTAAAATGAAGTTGGAATGATCACTGCTGATTTTTATGACAGAATTCTTTACTTAATTTTTTTATACAGCTACTATCTGTGTACTACCTCCTCGTGTAAGTACACAAAAGCAAGATTAGAATGATGGGTTAGAAAATACTAACTATTTTGGATTTTTGCTTTTACAGTATGAATCCATAGAAAGTAGCTGAGTTGGTCATTTTATATATAATACTAAATGGTTGTAACCAATCCAAATTGTTTTTATTTGGCTTTAGTATGGCCTTTGACTGAGTATGCCTGGGGCATAATGGCATTCATTAGGATCCAGATTTAAATCAATTGAAAAAAATGTACTACAGAAAAAAAAATCCCTAGTTATTGGCAAGTTATCCACCTCAAGAAGTTTTAAATAAACAAATACCAGTTATGTTTTACCACTGTCTGCTTTCCAAATAATGTTCTTAATCACAGACATGTTTACCAAAATAGCAGCATAAGCCTGTAAAGTACTGTTTATTGTGTGTTACTAAACTCAGATCAGCTATCATTGTCAGATTAATTGGGGTGAATACTCAAAGGTTGTAGAAAATATGAAATATATAGAAAAATCATAGTTGAGCCCTGCACACTTACACCATCTTAAGCAGTGCAGCACAAACTTTACGGAGTTGAACAGAACCTGAGGAAAAATTTTAAGATTTAGAGTAAGTTCAAATATTTGTACCCTATCTTCAGAAAAACAAGCCAGTGAAAAATGTATCACTAGGGTCTGATAAATCTCACATGAATTTTCAGGTTAAATTCAGGTTTAGGGTTTTTAGATATTTTTTTTTGTACTTAGAATGTGTAGAAACCTTTCGAAGTATTTAACTCACTTTAGAAAATCACCTTTCTCTGAAATATCCAGTATGGTCACCCCTGACTTAGAAAAGCCTGAAGAATTTCAGGCAGAAAGAAGAGTTTCACAATCTTGCACAATGGGAAGTATGTTGCACCCAGTACCTCTTGTAATGAGCTGGACTTAACAACTCAAATGCAATGGAGGTTTTAACTTCAAAGTCACTACTCTCTTTCTATAATCAAAACATGAATAGTATTAAGTAACAGAGAACTGTTATGGTGAAATATTCCACTTACAAATATACAACAAATATGGTGCATGGTGCATTTTTGCTGCACAGTATAAATTGTATCTGCTTTGTATTTAATATTCATGAAGACACAATATGGGTCTGCAAGACGTGATTTGTAAGAATTCATCTGCATCAGGGTCTCCCCTCTTTGTGTAACAATGTGGAGGGACATGCAGTGAAGAAACAACAGTCCAGAACCTGAGCACGGTGTTTGATCAGAGCTTTTAAACATTATACTCTAGCAAAGGACCTGTGATAGAGACAGAGTAGCAGCCAGTAATTAAAGGCATCATTCTATTTCCACTCCCTCCTCCTAGAGGAACAGAGAACCTCTGGCAGCTGGTGGGCTTGAAATTCAACTCACTCTACCTGGCACAGGTTACTGTTCACTCAGTGGAGTTGCACAAGTGTAAAACCAGTGAAAGCAAGCTGTGAAGCAAGCCTTTTATGATACAATAGTGGGTGTAATATATGACCTTTAGCTGACACATTCACATGCTCGATGGTGTTTAGTGACTGTGCCATATAAATGTCTGGTAGAAAGAAGCAGACTCTGAGCCTTCACTGCATTTACTTGAGTATTACACCTACCAGGTCACAGTAATGCATTGCCACACTAGAGACAATGATAGAGTTAGAGCTGCACAACAGTGGAGAAGTAGTGGCAATTCAGTTCATTTTTCATACATTTTTCATTTGTTAATGGCGGCGGCCATATTTGTTGGTTTACTTAAATATCGCCGCCATTTTGCAACAAACTTTTAGTAAGTATTTAGGAATCTTCATTTTATATTAGTTGGGTCCCTATAATGTGTCTGTTTATTAGTTTAATTATTCTTGGTAGAAAAGGGCTTTATGGAATTAAGGAAGAAGATAAGCAGATTGGAAAGTGTCCTGCTGGCACACCAACATTTGGGAGAGGATACAGACAGTACATCCTCAGACATTTGTATTTATTTCCATGCTACAAACTGGCTAAGATATTTTATTCTATGCAAACACTGGCAAGAGATCAATATAAACAAAATGATCCCGGATGAGCAGCTCCAGCTTATTGTTATGGCCATTTCTCATGCAACTGCCTGTTTTAGCTATTGAACAATTGCTGGTGTTTCTGACTTGAAAGTATCAGTTACTTTTCTGTGAAGAATCTCACAAGCGAGGAGTAAGTGACAGTGGAAAATTGTATACTATGATGATATAAACTCTATCAAAAATCATGGTTTTGAGGATAAATCTTTTATTCATAACCATAATTTTCATGCTATTGCATCTCTATTTATCAGCCTTCATAGCATGTTAGTTTTCACATTCATTCTTTTGGCACTACAGCTTCTAGCAGCTTAGCCAATAAGACAGATATTCAAGATCTCTATCCAAACATGCATTTTCTAGAACATAAGGTAAAACCAGATGGAAAGTGAATTAAAAAAGTACAGTAATCGCAATCCATATTAATAACCTGTGAAAGTAAACTGCGTCTTTGAAATGTAGTCTACATATAGTCCTTTTATGTAGTGTCTGAAGGTCTTGTTTTATTTATCGTTATTGATTCTGAACGAAATAGTTAAGAATATAGCTTTTACCATAAAAAAGCTACAAATGGACCCACGATATTTACAATAGACTTTGGCTTCAGTGCAGTTAATAGAATGCCTGTTTTTTCCATGTTAACCTTAATTTTTTGGAAATTCAAAATTTCAGTATCTATTGAGTTGTCAAGAACTTGAAAGAGTAAGTCATTTTGTGTCATATCTATAGAGAGACTTCTAATTATACAACATAAGAAAACAACTTCCTTAAAAACTCGGGATGCAGTTCAAAGAACTACTCTCAACCAATAAATTAAAGTCAGATGAGAAAAAGATGCTATATTCTTGGACCAGCCTTAACTGACAAGTCTACAGACAGATAATGTGACATAGTCCCACTTTAGCCCTCAGCCACACTTGCAAATACGTATCGGCAACAATTGCATGACCTTTTTCAGAATGCCATACAGTTATCAAACCTCTCTGGACCCTACATTTAGATGACAATCCAACTATGTAAACAATGCAAGTTTTGCTTCTCTGGAGTAATCCTTGTTTAAAAAGACCTTAGATGCATACACACCTATGCTGTAATAGTAGTCATAGCATAGCAGTAGTGTTTTTTAGGAGTTTTTTGTTAGACATTACCCTCAAATTCCAAAAATAGCAACTTGTATCAAGGAAGATCAACAATAAAAAATTAAGTCCCTCTGTTTTGGAATTAGGGTCATAGGTTAAGGATTTTTTTACTACTTAATTAAAAAAATATTGTTTTAATTGTTCTGCTTTGTTCTTTGAAGAGCCATGTGGATGGAATACTGCAAAAGAGGATTTATGCAAATTAGAATGTGGATATAGCAGGTATTTTAAAATAATGCAGTGCCCATAAGTATTTTTATATTGGGTTTTGAGGAGGTGCACATGAAGAATTCACTCAGGTTGTTCATTCACTCTAAAATAGGAACATCTCCATTTTACATTAATTTGTTCTCTGTGTGAAAACATTTTTTACCTGGAATATATTGCCACAGTTCAGCAAACTCTTAGGCAGAGGAATAATGCTACTACTTTGCAACTCCTACTAAGTCCATGCGTCTATTTCTAGGCTTAAAGTTAGATCTATGTATAAGTGCAGAATCAGAATAAAATCCTAACCCAGCTGAAGCTGATGGCAAAATTCCCATAGGCTACAATAATGCTAGCATTTAATCACACAGAGCTCATATTCGAACACCTGCATCTAATAACCCTCCTTAAATTACTGTTTCAAATTCCATTATTTTAAATTAGCAAAACTGAACAGACATTATTCTTACCTAGCTGTACATATGAAAAATATGTAAAGTACATACTTTAATATTTTTATAAGGCAGTCTCATTTTAATATACAAGTTCTACGAAGAAAGATCACTTAGTCATAAATATGGCAACACAGTCCATTTACAAAATGATAGGAGGAAAAGAACACATAATAAACAAGAGCTAAAAGTACAAGCAGCTACATCTGTAATACAAAGCAATAGAAATAATAAAGAAAGGAGAGGGCAAAATAGAATTCAAGTTAAGGGCGTAACCTGGGAGAAGAGATGAAGAAAATAAATACACTGTGGATAAAAGAAATCAAAGATCATACTAAATCAAAAGAAAGGTCAACTAATACTGGCCAGAGACAAAAGAATTGCTCAACATCTACTTTTTTCCCCAGTATTTATTATAGAAGAAGAGGGAAGCATGCAGCTCAGTGAGATAAATATTAATGAGGCTTGGGGAATATCTAGCAGCAGAATTAATAAAAAGCAAGTAAAATAATATTTAGATAATTTAAATATTTATGATTCAGAAAGTCTAAATCATATTCAACCAAAGGATCTTAAGGAATTGGCTGAGAAGGATCTGACAGACATCTTTGAGACCTCATGGAAAAAAGGTTAGGTACCAAAGGATTAAAGAGGGATGAATCTTAGGAAGCAGGAAAAGGTAAAAAATGGAGAATTCCAAGCACTGTTCCCTACCATGCAAAATACCAAAGAAAATATATAACTAATAGTGTATCGCTTAATGCGATACATCAGCAACATCAGAATACTCTTTCAAGGCTGTAAATTCTGTGTCTCTATCTGTCTCTCCTTCTCTTGGTTAATGTCATTCACTCAGAATAAACCAGAATATTTTGCTACAGATTTGTAGAAACTGAAAAGTTAAAGAACAGAGATTATGAGACGAAACAATCAAGAGGGCTACAAATAAAATTACTTAGAATTACACATTTGTTTTACACCATTTGTGGTGGAGTCTCCGACCCTGGAGACATTCCAAACCCGCCTGGGCGCCATCCTGTGCAACCTGCTCTAGGTGACCCTGCTCTGGCAGGGGGGTTGGACTAGGTGATCTCCAGAGGTCCTTTGCAACCCCAGTGATTCTGTGTGTGCGGGCTTGCCACCACTACCTTCTGTTCATCTGACTCACAAACTGTTCACATTGTATATTAGGAACCACTAGGTATTTGACACATTCCTATTGGAAGTCGTTCCAGTATGTCACTCCTTCAATGACTAGAATCATCCTTCTAATTTCCAACTAAAAAGTATGCATTACCAATGTGAAACTGCCCATTATCAGTAATACTTTTTAATTTATATAGCTACCCTTTATGTCTGGTGTTTACCTCTCTGTAGTATTTGCCAACATTAATCAGAACCTTTCTCGGCCTTTGTTTTGCTGGCTAAACAAGTCCGGTTCTTTTTCTCTAATCGCATTAGTAATCCTGTTCTTTCAGCCTGTTATTCTCTACTATATTCAAGATCAGGTCTTACATCACTGTCTAAATGCAGTACTGTTTCCCATACCTTCCCGATACATGCTAAGATGATTTCCTTCCTCAGTACTATTTTTTATTGATCCTTACACTTATCCTGCAGCTGACTGAGACTCCTAGATCTCCTTTTGTGAACTTTCACCAGCGAAAAGCAAAAATTCTCCTTTTTGTCTTTGAATCCATGACTTTGCAGTGTTCATTATTAAATGTTTGTGTTTGTATTTGTATTTCTGAGATCATCAAATCATCTATGTTGTCCCACATGATATTCTGGTCCTCTTCTGGATTGATGATATCTCCCAATTTTCTGTTTTCAGGAAATTTCATTACTGCATTTTTTCTTTCCATGTCATGCTCATTAATGAAAATATTAAATCAGTCTTTGAAGAACTCTATTAGCATGCTGTTTTCATTGCAATGCTTTCCGTTTAAATTGTTATCTCTTCTTTAGATATTTCCTTGCCTGCTTTAGATTTCTTGTACTATTCCCCAGCTTCTCTTGCTTAACTAGTAATTTCCCAAATGGTATTATATCAAAAAACCTTTATGAAGTCCAGATAAATGAAACATACCTCCTTTCCTTTGTCAAAAATCCGTGACTTTATGTGAGAAAAAATATCAGATGTTACTAAAGTTACATTTTGCTGGTGGATATATTTTAGTTTTTCTCCTGCATTTTGATGAAACTTACAGTACTACGTTCTCGATTTTAAAAACAACTACATGCTGCACTTATCCACTATCTGCATGTTGTTAAAATTTTCATGAGCATTTTTAGTATGCAGAGGCAGTACTCATGCTCATCGGCTACATTAACACAATGGCTCTTTTGGAGCCATTACAGTTGATTGTGCCAATGATCCATGGATTATATACTTTTATAAGGTCTGATGCACTTGCAAACAAAAGGGTTTTTTTCGTTTGCATTTCTGTTTCTCAAGAGACATTCTCTCCGCCGCCCCCCAATCATCCTTTAATATTAATGCAAAGCAACCAAACAAAAGGAAACCAAGCCACAAAAATTCTAGCTATCATGATGTGATGAATACACTTAATCCTGGAACAGAAAAGTAATTTCTGTCTCTTATGTAGGCAGTTTGTGGCTGCTTTTCTGTTCTGTGCTTCCGTTGTACAGAAAGGCCCTGACCCACTCTTGGGATCATAAGCACACATGCAAATCTAGTCCCATTTTTAAGCATGCCTCCAAGACGAAAACTCTTTCCTGAGAAGAGCATGGTTGTAAGTATTTTTGTGTCTTTCATATCCCATGTTACCACTTATCCCTGATTCTCACCATTCCCAAATAGAACTGCATTCTGAATCAGGTCCATGTTACCATCCACCTGTGTTCCTTACCCATCCTGGTAGCCATGGCCTCTGGAACAGAGGAACCCCTGGGAACTTAGATGATGTCTAACGATGCAAATTATTTCAGGGTATGGGGAATTTGTTTGTCCTGCCTAATGGTAGTTTTCAGGCCATGCTCTAAAGTTGGGACAAATCAAGAATGGACAACAAGAGCAATGGTGCCAGCACACAGATTTCCATGCTTGTCCTCTACTAATCCTTTCGGCTGACAAGACATCTGTGAGGATCTCAGGGAAAAGACCATGCTAGAATCAACCAAAACTAATCTAAAATCCAAATCTAGACCAAAACCACTGTGCAGAGTGGAAAGATTCAATTCGCATGAGCTGCACTGTTATATTGATTCACTTGTTTGTCTCTAAGCTGAAGCCTCCCAGTTGTCCCCACTATATATATACTAGGTTTTTGCCTAACCACGTTCTGGATACAACCAATTCATTTGCTGGACAGAGAGACCCTAACATAGACTAAGTGGCAGTGTTACACTGCGTAGACAAAATGCAGTCAGTTTTATTCCTTCCACGTGATACGGTGGTCCAGTGGTAACTGAGCCAGCGTCACACTCTACTTTATCCCAGATTTTGTGCAGATACAGCCAGTCTGCACCAGAAGCCACTAACTCTGCTCGCTATGTGCACAAACCGGTTACTTGGCTCAGGTCCCTGCTGCACACATAGCAAGGACAGTATTAAGGTAACCAAAGAAATTAGCCAGCAACAGGGGACAGTGAAGTTTAATAAAAACAAAATAAAGCACCTGGAGGAATTCAGGTAGGGTTTCATCATGCACAAAACCAAAAAACCCCAAACCAAATGCCAGCTCCATGAAAATACAGGTACTGAATGTGCAATGGTATGTCTGAAGATGATTAGTTAGAACATCATAGAAGATTCCCATAAAAAGCCCTGCTGTAAGTTGCTTAAAAGAGAAAATGTGATTTAACAAAAGAGCTTTAACATCCTTGAAACTCACAGTTCACAGACTCCTCACCAAAGACTGAAGGCTTTGTTTGGAGCACGTCTGTGCCAAAGACCTCCTGTGTGACCACAGGAGTTTATCTTACTTTCCCTGTACCTTTGTTACTTATCTATAAAATGGGTAATATATTCTTCCTTTCTCCATCCTTTATCTTGTCTGTTTAGATGTTAGTTTCTTTAAAGAAAAAAATTGCCTTTCACAGCAAGGGAGAAAGAGTGCAGGCTCAGTAATAGTAACACCGAGACCTAGACGTCGTCTGACAAAGGAAGATGATTTCCTCTTTGTCTCCTTGCTCATCAACCAGGGGTATCGGGATGTGCAATTCTTATGAGTCAGTGGGCACATAATGGAAGGCTACATAGCTAGGTAACCACAGGGGTATTCAGTGGCTTTTACCAAGGGATATAAACTGTATTTGAATTAGGAGCAACTGACATTCAGGGTCTCCAACAATACAGGTAATTTGGGCTTGTGTAAGGAAGTAGGAAGTACTTATTAAATAGAAAAGTTGTGCAGAGTACTGACCAGAAAAAGAATATGTAAGGCCTATTGTCAATAAGCACTTGAAGTCATCATCCCAGTGAATCTGAAAAACCCCCCCCCCACACTTGCTGAAATGCATCAATAGAAAGAGGAAAACGCAGAGACAGAGAATACTAATGAAAAGACATAGTGTATAAAATCTAGTTCTGTCTGCAGCATTGCAGTCACCTTTTATTACCTTATCGCGCATGGGGTGCTATCAGCCCTGGAAGGGTACAGTGCAGGAAGTCAGGGTGGTTCCAGCTTACAAGAGTCTTTGATACAAAGCAATTATGAGGAGTTAGGCTTGTTTTCTTTGGGAGATTTCAAGGACACTCTAATAGAATAGAATTCAAGGTGACACAAAAGTATTAAAGTTACCTTCGTACTCAGCTAGAGTGAACCAGACACCTCGGAGAAGCACGCAGCTAAAAACCACAGTCTAAAAGAAGGACCGAAGGGGGAAAAAACTTACTGAAGTGAGCAACTTACTCATTTCCACAGGAGATCTCCCTCTCTTTTGGGGATCCAGATTATTGTTTGGTCTCCCTCGTGACATGTAGGTCCATTTGCCACTCTACTGATAAAGGGAACTCTTAAGGAGTATTAAAGTCACTCAAAGTAATTCCCATTATAGGAACAGCTGTTAGGATGTAAGTTGTATAGCTCTATATCATCTTTTTCGTTGTGATTCCTATATAGAGCAAGGCTGGGGGATAGAAAGGTCACAGGGGCATATAAAAAGCAGGTTGTCTGAGGAACAAACAAGCGTTCTTTTCCTATGCTAAACAGATTCTTCCTGTGCCTAAGTAAACAGTTTATAATAGGGCAGTCTGCTAGTTTGAATGTTGAAAGGTCACCATTGGCCTCTTCTTGTGTCTTTACAACATCCCTCAGCCCAATAGGTTCTTTTGTTGAATAATTTCTCACACTAATTTTTCATTTAATATTCTAATCCTCCTTGGCCAGATATGCATCCTCTCAAATATGTACCCTTTACAATTCCATGTGATTACTGTTTGTCATTAAGTTGGTAAGAGTAAGCAAATATGTATCACATCCTTATAGACTTTTAGAGACTGTGGAAATGAACATATGCTATTAAGACTGATTTGTCTGACAGTCCAAAACAAATCTGATTGTTGTGGCAGGCTCAAATTCAGCACTTACTGAGTTACTTCAACATTATTGTACTGGCAAACCAACAGAATTAGTAATTCAAACCTCTTGGAAAGAGAAATACATTTCAAGGTTCCTTTTTAAAATGACTCTGAAGGACTATGGAAAGTTAAATAATTTACAATTTCCATTCTATAGAACTGAAATGAAGGTGCCCCTTTTTTGTCAACTGGTACAATTGAAATTATTGAAGTTACCCATAGATGAGAGTATGAAAAGCGCAGAATTACACCTTTTTACAGCCCTAGTTATTCACCTGATAATGATTCAGTAAAAGCAAGATCTTCTAAAGCCGTTTTACTGGACTTTGATACATAAGTGTGACTTTAGACACTCACACCACATTTAATCCTCAGATTCCCTCTTCATTTGCAACCTGAAGTCTATAAATGTAAAACTTGTCTACCAGCAATTGATCATGATCGTAAACAGCCAAGTGGTAATTGATCATGATAAGAAATGCCTTTTGCCAGTTCTGGGCAGTTCAGAGTCTGTCTCAAATTTGCTGAAATGTTGAATGAACAGATTGAAGACATGACAGATCCATATTGAGTTTTTTCTTTTCCTGAAGAGGACTTGACCCTGCAAATTCCATCATGTTGTCCTCAAAACCCAATTATTGATTATTCTGAGAGAGAATACTCATCTCTTGAACTTGTAGTGCATTGGGTGGAAAAATTGAATATTAATTGAAAATTCAATGTATTTTTATGGAGAGAGAGATGAAAATAGTGAATGCAAATAAAATCTGTCTCTCCACTTGGGAGGTGAAGAGTCCTAGGTTCTTTCTCCAATGACAGTTTATATTTTTTTAATTAAGTATATTATTTCAGATAGGTCATTTCAAATGGAAATTATAACAGTCAAAATTGAGAGCAGCTCTCAAAATCAACCAGGCTGCTGGAAAACAGAAGGATGAAGAAGTATTTTAAAATCTGGTGAAGCTAAAAAGAGATTTGAGCCTGTATTTTTCATATCCTTCACACTCTAACTCTCGATCACCTAGATAAAAGGTAGTGGCAACACCACCACTTCTTCTTGCTGTATTTTTTGAAAAGGGATCTGAAGTATAGAGCCAGCCATTCACGTCTGTACAGTTCTGAGGGAGGTAATGCCAGAAAAGAGTGGAAATTAGGAAATAACTTTTTCTCTCCTTAGCATTTACTATCAGTTACATTAGGTAGCATCTTATTCAACAACGCAGCTTTCAAAGATACCTAGTTCTTCCCTGGCACTGGCATAGGGAGACTAGTTATTTACTCTAGTAGGGGACAAGAAATTCCAGTGGCAAGCCAAAAAATAGGTATTGCATGCTGAGCCTAGGTCACCTTTGTGGAAGTTATTAATTATTTAGTGATTCTGAGGGATTCTGCCAGCTTCAGTTGTTCTGATGAATTTTTAATAAATCACTATTAACATAAATGGGAAGTATAAATTGCTTGCATTATGCTATATGCAGTAGTGGCAATGAGAGACTTCTGCACTAAAGTCCAAGATGTGCTGCTTACCTAACAGAAACTGACAGCTGAATGATCCAGTTCTCCTGGGAATGTCCTGCAAAAACCACAATCTTTTTACCATAAAGGAGTTTTATTTTACAGTTGCCAAAAAGCACCTAAAGCAGTTATCTGAAGAACTGACAAGAATAAGCAGTATTTTAGTGATCTGCTCCAAAGACTTACCTGGAGATGGAACTATGTGCTAAGAGAAAATTCAATTGAGCCAAAGGGACTTTGTTTCCTAAAAACATCTGGCAAAAATAAACTTCTGTTAGGAGAGTGTGAGTCTTCCTGAAACACAGTGCTCACTGAAGACTTTTTTTTAAATAAAATCCGTTGTTCTTGAAAAAAGGTTTAAAGACCAAAATAGTAATTTAAGGGTTCATTGTCACTGAAGGAATTCCAGTGCTTTCTGTTTTCCCAAGAAGTTAGAAAATGTTTAAAGGTGTTCACATTAAATTAGGTTGTTTTAACACTTTTTATATTTTGACTGTTGACAGGACAGTGAGTCAACCACAGCACTGTGTGTGGTGTGCCTAGACCTTCACCCCAGAGCAGACAATGGTTTTAAATTGCGAAAAGCCGACATTTACTTGAAGAAAAACTAGACACTTTTAAATTAAATACTACTTAAAACAGCTGGGGAAGACAGAACTGCATTACAATGATATGTAAACAGCTATCCCATGTTCCTCTGTCCTTGCAGGCAGTTGATTGCTTTCAGCCAACTCAATGACTTCCTAAGCCACGGCGCAAATTCTGTTCTCCTCTTGTCCCTGGGAGGATCTCTTCATCTTTTGTGAGTTTTGCCTCAGTGCACCCTTCCCATTCCTGCAGTGTCCTGGCATGATCTTCAAGCCGTCATCTTCATTCTGTAGATCTTTTGCTTGCCCGTGAAGCCTGGAATTGTTTCTGTCTCAAGATACTCAACAGCTTCCCCAAGGAAGAGTCTGCACAACCTCGCTGCAAGGCTCCACCCATCCAGTCTTCTTAAAAGCACATAAACACAGCTGTGAAGACATAAATAAAACAAATACCATCTGTCATGCTAGCATTGCCCCATATGCGTAACCACCTTAGTCCTTTCAACTGATTTTCCACCATACCCAAATACACATTTGGCTTATTAAAGAATTTTAGCACCTTATGGATGCCATTCCCAAACATTTTAAGTTCAGCCCATGCAAATACCCAAATGATTCTGGGTTTTTCTTGTCCAGCTACAGCCATTTCTACTTCCTAATCAGCTGTAGATCAGCTGTACATTTAAGCTCCTTTTATCTGAATTATCTGTGGTTGTTTTAGTCCTTTCTGACTGTCTTTTTCTGAGCATTCCTTACCCCTCACATAAAGAGAAAAGCGAATGGGTCAAGTTTATTTGGCACAATTTTCCTGAAATCAGCATTGTTACAGCATACATGACTTTATTGAAATCTTTTTGCTTTGTTGCTGCCAAATACATTTTTAAAACTACTCTTACTCCTTAACATTCTGTCTCTTTTTATCTTTGTAAAATTCCAATTAAAAGTAAGGTAAATTTTATTTACTGCAAAGGATCATTGACTCCTGTTGAATGGTGACAAGATCACAAAAGGGGCATGTTTGCATCAATAAGCCAAAGCCAGGGAGAATGCATGAATGGGATGCCCAGGGGATAAACTGGTATGCCACCACTGTGCTGCAGCCCAGGTGGGCAAAACTGTGAGGGAGCTAAAACAGCAAAAGAAGCTGCTCAGTATTTCCCAGTTTTGGGAAGTATTGTAAACGCCATCAAGCTTCCTCACAGTTGAATTTTTCTGTTGCAAGCTAGCTTTATTATTGATACAAAAGTGACATAAACGCTAAGCAAGGTAAACCCATTCTATTTACTGAGATTAAATTAAGCATCAGGTTAGCAATAGCATTTCACATACTTAGTTTCATATGATTTATTAGTATATGTGATTTGGGCTGCCTGAAAATCATGCTGTTGCTTTCAGACTGAAGGCTAGAAACTGAGTGTACACTAAGTGTCCTGTTGTCCCATGATGGAGGAGAAAAGTTCTGACCGTAGATGTCAGTTTGAACTTAAAATTAACCATGATTACATAAAGGTATGCATCTCAGATGACAAATTCACTTTAAAAATGATCAGTCTTCAGTTAAAGCTGCAGTAGTGCTGGATTAGTAAAAAGTATAGAGGGAAAATGTAGCATAGGGTATAAAAGCAAGCTGTGGAAATCCATCTGTTCCTTGTTTAAAGATCATACCTTACCTTACCTTAAATTATTTTCCTGTGTAGGGTAGGAATCAAAGAGGAACTTGTCCTATGAAGAATTAAACCAAAAGAATCACAATGGCACAATATGTACACTATTTTAAATTACATTTTCTATCATAGTCATGGTCTTATTTTGAAGCATAAGATCACGGTGTGACAGACAGGTCAAAAGGCAGCTTGAAAACCTGTTGACTTTGTAGCACAGAGATTTCCAAAAGACTGTATGAAATGCAGAAAATTGGCACTGCCACAGACTATTTGTGTGGCCTTGGGCAGATCATTTAATCTCATGGAGACTCAGAAGGTCTCTCTGTCTAGAGTCATGACTCTGCTTTTTTCTAGCTTTCATCTGCCCTGCCTGTTTACATTGCAAGCTTCTCTACCGAGGAGTGCAGTAGAGTCTCTCAGCAGTGATGTAATGCAAGTCAATGAATGAAGAGAAAAGCTCTACTGTCTAACATATGGGTCCCGTGGCATTAGAATTTGTTGTGCCTTGATAACATTCTTCTTACCCTAATCTTATTAACATGATAAACTCCTAATTCTCATGATAGAAGATTGCAAATGAAAATGATAACATAGAATTTCTCTGCAGTGGTCCCATGGGACCAAATGAAGCTGATTGACAACTCTAACTGCAAGATGAAGAGCAACCTCCGTCCTGCCCTAGAAGGACAAGGAGCCTCCTGCTTAACTGACCACAGGCAGAGGAAAGCTAGAGACTGTGAGGAAAAGAGGATCACCTGGACGATATGGAGCCAGAAGAGGCTTAGTTTTCCCCTCCCTTTTGCCAGCATCAGCTGGCCATAATTCCACAGTGGTGGTCTATCAGTGTTAAACCATCCAAGTGAGGGAAGCAGGAAGTTCAGATTCAGTTGCCATAGGCAGGCAAATGGTCAGCAAAAGTGCTCACCTCAGCCCCAATTACCATTTAGCAGACATGAGATACTTCCCTTTCTACCATCACTCGTGTGGTTTTTTCCTATCGTATACTGATATGTATTATAAGCACTTAATTTTCTCATTTATTATTGCAATATCAGAACACATTACAGTGTCAGATCATAACGAGAGAGAATGTTTATGTCTCTTTGCAAGCACAGCTGTATTGGTTACTTGGTACTCTGTAGGCAGGAGGAGGAATGGCAGTAAATAATAAGTAAGGAAAATAAAAACAGCTTTAAAAGAACGTAACATTTTGGTAAGGATTTTTTTTTTATAGTCATGGCTTTGGGGAAAATTACTTTTATGGCCAGCTTTTCAACAGGCCTGCACAAATGTGCCTATAGTGTTTGCAGGTGCAACCATTCGTATGCGAGGCATGAGTGTCTAAAGAAAAAGCTTTCAGCAGGCTGAGTTTCTTTTTTCTTCCTATGTGCTTTTAAAACACAGGTCTTCTAGGTAAGAAATAACAACCTCCAGCTGAGCTCCTTAAGCTATGTGGTTGGAAGAGTAAGAAAGACTCAGCATCTCAGGTATTAAACTTTCCTGAGAAACCCAGTACTGAATTCTTCTGAATGTCACAATGGATGCAACTGGGTGTAGAAGCCTGAAAAATCTGGCCTTAATATCTAGATAACTCCATCTAACTTAGCTTTGTTTTTAATTTCCCTTGCTCTTTNACATGTACACACACACACATATGCGCACACACATGTGTGTATGTACAAAAGTGTGTATTAGAAACGTACATACATACGTGTGTGTATGTATTTGTGCATAAGTTTATATGGGTGCATGTATATGCATAGACACAACTACAGAGAGAGAAACACAGACTGTATTTCAAAAAATGCAAATCTTTCCTATTCAATCATAATCTCCCTGCAAGCAATGTGTTTAATCATGCTAGAAAAGATACAAGTTGATAATTTTATTCAAATGAAGGAATTGAACAGAACTCAGAGGTTAGAAATCCTGAAGGCTGATTGCTAGGGTTGAGAGCGTATATTTATAAGCAATTAATGGCATGGTTGGGTTTTTTTTCTCCTACACATTTTTTGCCAATGATAAAGTACTCCCTGTATGGTATACACCAGCTGTATTATCAAATAGAAAGAAACAGGGGAAAGAAAAAGCCACAAAATGCTGGAATATACTTATTCTCTGCCCACACACATCTATTCTCTCCTACTTTTCTCAGGGGGCTGTAATTTCTCCTTGCCCTTTGAAAGAAAGCAGAATTATGAAGAAAATTGTAAACATGTTTAAGAATTGGTCACAAAATGCTAATATATTACAGTCCTGTTGTGTCACAACCTGTATGTGGTAAATATATACACATATGCGGTAGCACTAATTATCAGGCACATGGACTGAAAGTGGAGGTAAGCAGGAGCAAATACTATTTTCATTGAGTATTAGGCATGTACGCCTTTAAGAAAGGACAGATGAGGACAAATACTTTTTTTTTTGTTGGTGAAGTTTTAAACGTTACATTTAAATTAAATCCATAGTTGTTCTTTTTTGCCACATAGAAAATCATAAACTTTCTCTGCAACTGTTGATTGAAAAAGAGTTGGAAACAAAACTTCTGTTTCTTGGAAAAACAATGATTTGTCAGAAGCAAAAGTTTTCACAGGAATGTGCCATGTTTTTTGACAGCTGAAAAAATGTCTTAGGTTCAGAAATTTCTGGGGAAAGGTGGAGAAGGGAAAAGAGTCTGGGAGTGACCCCAGAATATCTTGAAGGTAGGATGCTCCCACGAGCGTGGGAGACCAGTCCAAGACTTCATTTCAAGGAACAGCTAATTTCTTCCATTATTCCACCAAGAGAGATTTATTCCGCCATGAAGACTCTTCTCATTACAGTCTGGTGTAGAGCACTATCTTGTGACATGGGAATACTGACTTACTCCTACATCTTCCTCTTTTGGGACTGAAGGATTAACATAGCTAAATACTGTATTAATTCAAACTCAAGGACTACAATGACTTAAGAAAGAAAAATGGGATTGGAAAGGACCTCGACAGAGGTCCTGTAGTCCATCTTCCTGCACTGAGCTCACAGTGAGTGGACTGGCAGTTTGGAGAAGGGACCTGTTTCTGTGGTAGCTCTCTCCGTTCCCTAGTTGGAAACTACAGCCATGTACTTTGGAAGAAAAGTGTAACTTGGTGTAGGGAGAAAGAGAAGACAAACTGACCTTTCTTCTGGTAAACTCTCCAGAATTAACATTCATGAAAATGAAGCCATGGATTTTTTTTCCCTTCATCATATTTATTTCTCTTCAGAACAACTGACAAAAGTTAAGTATTTTACTGAAAGTGCTGAGTGTGTCAAAAAGTGTGTGTGAAATAATGGCAGATTTATTGGTGTTTTCCAGTGCAAAGCATCCATCAGTACCAGCGTTCTCTAGGCTTTTAATGTGTAGACTACAAGTCTACTGTGTCACTGGAGTCACCAGATCAGCACTGAGAAAAGACTTGTTAAACTAAAACATCGTAAGTCATCTGATTTCCAAAGAATGCACATAATTTCTTCCCGTTCCAAATACCTTCCTTAGATATTGGGATTTAGTAGCCATGTTTGTGTTCTGGCGTTGAGAGTTGCTAGCCACCACAGTCTCATACCTTCTGCTTTATCTATGCAAACATAAGGAAACCATCCTGAGCAGAGCATTCCGTTGGATGTGAGGCTTTTTGTCCGGCTCAGCAGCGCAGGAGCCATGCAAGTTCCTTCCAAACGTTCATGTTGGATGATGAAGTGCAAAGACTTTAGAAAGTCCAAAGACATAGAAATTTCATGTCATCTCTTCTCACCATGGGGCTAATCCTCAAATTCCTGAAACCTGTTTGTCCAGGAATTCTTAACCCGTAGCAAAATACTGGTTACTTTATAGATGTGTGTTGCTGTGCTGTCATCTAGTGGCAAGGATGAATTAGACGTCATTCAGTGTCATTCTGCCTGTGGCTGCCAAGGTGTCCCTTTGCTGGAAATAAACACACGATGTTCGAAACCTCTCATCTTTGCTACGTGCAACACCACCGCAAAGGTCATTTCCTGGGTTTGAGCTCTACAGAAAATCCCTGATGGGCAGAGCCTACGGAACGGGCTGTGCGATGGAAACTCTTTGTTGCAAACAACAGGCTCTACAGAACCTGCCACACATGGTCTTCCTCTCCATCTTCTGCCATCCATTTTGTCTGTTAACTATTTGCAGACAAATACTTGAAGCTGGATTTCAAACAGTGATTGATATTTTCTTAACTACTGCCATTTGGAGCGGCATCAACTAATGCAATGAGTGATTAAATCTCTAATCGTCTAAGATCAAGAAGATACTTTTCCCTCAGCAAAAAGTCCTTCCTCCTGCATTCATTTTTAATCGACTCTTGGGGAAAAAATAAAAAGTGCCACAATGCAGTAATCCAGGAGAAAATGGACAAAAATACCTTCCAGAAGGACCCACAGTAGTTTTGGTGTTTAGCAAGCTGACCGATGTGAGTGGACAGACTTACTGCCATTGATTTCTAAGGGCTTTCACTCAGATCTGTAACATTATACCAGGTAACATTACACTTGCTTCTCCTTAGTTTGCATTGGTGATGTTATTATTAACACATCCAAACATTTACAGTCCGGAGTTTATTTTCAAACTGCAAGTGCAGTGCTTGGATTAATGCCTTGCATTACTTTTTGTTAACTGCTTGTGAAATTAAGTAGAAGGTAATAGAACCTTAACAATTAAACTAGTCACAACATCTCTAACACCTTTTTGGCATCACCTACAGAACACTGCTAGGTTTGGCTGCATCAAATAATCCAGCTGTAGCATCTCCTTTGCTCCTTGAAAGGCTGATCTCATTGCCATTTTTATAGGAAACCTGGCAGCTGCTTTTCAAAACTTACCAGCTTCTTTATGGATGGAGTTGCTCATACCAATGGTGTGACTGGAGGACAATCCATCAGACAAAGCTGGACTCTTCATAGTTATCAGACTCTGAAAAGGAGCCATCAATGAGCAATTCTCACTGCAAAGCACCACTGGTCAAAGAAGCATTTTGCAAATACGTGTAAATGGTCTATTTTCATTCCTGCAAAGAGGAGTCAATAAATAATGCTAAGATTCCTTTTTATGAGGAAGAAGGAGTTTGTGTTTATATTTCCCTTGTCTTCCGACAGTACAAATTGTGCTCCGTCTCTGAATTTGGAAAGATTCCTCCGTTCAGCCAAGCACAGGAAAAAGATACCTAAATCTCCAAGCAAACAGAAGAATGCGCTGATGTGCTTTACTGACAGGGGACATTTAAGCACATTCTTAAATACCTTGCCTCTCTGAGGATTTCAGTACATTCTCAAAAGAGAAAAAGAATGATGCTCTACATTTATGACCTTTCTTGTTTTGTCCAAGGCACAGACCTTTATCCCTATAGTAATGGAAATTATTAATGAGGGTAAGAAACATTCTGTTTTCCAAATTAATTGTAATTACTCAGAGGCAGTAAATCAATGACCTTTCACATTGGAATATGACAAGAGATTTCTTTATAAATAAATTCCAGAAGAGTTTTAGTTTATTTTTGGCTCAGAATTTCATCTTCCTTAGGTGCTTTATAGAAACAGAATTGCATCTTTTTAATTAAGAAATTGAAAGATGAGCTGTAACAAGGTCAATCAGGTTGAAATAGCTGCATCCTCATTATAATGTAAATGCTTCTTCTATTAACTTATAATATCTTGATATAGTAAATGGTTATATATAAATAAAGTACTAAATAAAAATAGAAAGGTACAATACAATGAATACAAGTGTATGTGCTCGTATAAAAAAAAGAGCTAGGCTTTCATACAGAAATAGAAAAAATACAAGCTCTTTGTTAACAAGAGTTAAGAATGACTTAAAATAGATACATCAAAAATGAGGTGAAAAAGGTATCCCAAGCATTCCAGTGTCACCTTGAAACATTTGGTCAGGGCTTTATGGGCAACGACACTTGAAACTAGGATTGGGTTAAAAGCAGCGTGTGAAGAAAGATGAGAGCTGCGATGTTCACTGCCACAGGGACCACAATACTATTGTTGTCACTGAATGTTGCTTTTCATGAATGACCATTTGGACATATATTTTATCCTTTTTGCAGTCATTCTTTATATGTTCTCGTTTCTTAAGTGGAGGCTCTTTGTTCACAAATCCAGACCCTGCTCACGATCCTTGCTCCAGATGTTCACAATACCTACATAAATAAACACAGTTTACTAGTTCTGACACTGAATGGAGGAATAACTTGTGAATTATTATTTTTCATCACTTGTAAATTTGTAATTTCATCATCAGAGCAACAGACAAAAGGAAAAAGAAGCAAGGATGTCTTGAGTTTGACTTGATTGTTTCTTCATTTGATTTCATATGGAAATAAAAGCATAATTATTCCATTTAATGTCATAATTTTCTCTCAGCCCCATACTTATGAGTTTATTTCTCTTTGTCTAAGCATGGAAGGAGGCCCATAAAATTCTGTCTTTGCTGATGATTCTTTTGTATTGATAATCCTTGTTTTGACTCGGTTCTTTCTGAAGATGCTCTTAAAATGTAGATCACAGATAGTGTTACTTACCGTATGAGGCAGCTTTTACATTTTCTTTCTGTCCTACCTCTTTCTCAGCATACAGAAGATATTTTCCAATTCTTTTGAGCTCTAGAGCAGACATTTAAATTTTTCTCTGTTTCATAAATATATTAAGCTTTGGCTTTACATACATTCAGTCTTTGTCATACAAGGACATCACCACAGAGATTTTCATGTAATTTATGAATTTTGCTACTGTTTAACTCATATAATGGATCTCTTAAGATGGATTTGTGATGAGGATTGATTATTTTTTGTACTTGGAAGAAAAAATCATATATATATATATGAGAATACTGTCTACTTCAGAGATTAATTTGGTTAAATTCCAAGAAAACTGAATTTTAATGTATATAGTTTCCTTTATGAGATGAGTGTGCAATTTCTACACCCACAGAGAATCTGTATAGATTCATCTTACTTTCCTTGGGTGTGCAAACAATACCAAAAAATAGCCAAAGTTAGCATATTCTATATAAAACACATTTGCATATGCTACACACAGCTTCCTACACTCTTCATCTTTAATTTAGCAATGTCTGGATGATGAAGTCATTGAGTGGTAAGAGCGTGCTCGGGTCAGGGTCTAAAGCTTTATACTTCATCCAAGTACCATTTTGGTTTGGCCCTTTTTACTGAGATGCAATCCATCGTGGTACAGAAGATTTAAGTGAGCGCCATCAACAAATCAAGCATTCCACTACAAATTATGTTGCAACCAGCTGCAAATGCTACAAGGCCAACTTTTTTTTCTAAGCTTGAAGGCAAATCATGAGATTAAGGACTGAGTTAAGGTTTGTGGCTGTAGAAATGGATCCAAAAAGAACTTGGATGCATTAATATCTATGATGAGAACTGAATCTACACAAATACTTTGTTTCATTGCCTTTGATGGTAGCTGTAGGAAAGGCACTTCTGACTCAGCCTATGATTTGTGCATGCTTAATGCAAGTCTGTCTTTGTAAGTAACAAAGCTTTTAAATTCAGTGATCGATCTGTGCTGTTTTCATGGCCATAGTTAATTCTGTTGTATGCCAGCACGAAGGCTATGTTGTAGGCGACAAAGATTCTATTGTTTGGGAAGGCTGATGAAAATATGGACCAAAATTTTTTTACTCAGAGTAATTAAGTGTAGCAGCATTGACTTCGTGGAAGTTATTCTGAGCTACCACAGCCAGAAACAGCCTTAGCTTTCCATCATATTGTTTTTATTTTGTAGTGGCCTCCATGACTTTCAGCAGTCTCTTTCCAGTCACTGGAGAAAGGTGAAAACATCCAGCGCGTCTTATGAAAGCACTGAAGGTTAGACAGTGAGAACATCTCCCAGTGTATCAAAGAGCCCAGTTAGACATAATGAGCTTAAACAAATGACTAATTTGTCCTGTAGAGTTCTGTAAAAAAGACAGCTCCTAGGTGGAAATCTTTAGAATGCTATTTCCTCCTGGAGTTCTCATCAGGATGTGGGATTTTCTCCATCCCTCCTGGCCAGTCAGGAAGCCAGAAGTAGGGATTTCCATTGCTGCAGCAGGAAAAAAGTAAAAAGGGATTGCCCAGCCCTCTGTATCAAGTAACCCAGTGCACTTAGTATGTTCATTGCCAAATGCCCATGGCTCTATAAAGTCAACTGGAATTAACAAATCATTAATGTAGGGAACCTTGTAGCATGACAAGAGCAGACTCGAGACTGTAAACAGGACAATAAGTTGTTCCACTTTTAAATTTTCAAGACAAAATCCTAAATCAGGAAACCACTTAACTTTGGAACTTAGAGGTGCGTGCTGAAGATAAAGAGGGCATAGTATTAGAAACAGAAATCATGTTGATTAGGTTTGCTTAGTTTGGGGGGTTTTTTCAATCACATGTTGAAATACAGGTCAGTGTATTAGGTACCTAGGTTGTAAACCCAGAAATTAGACAAGGAAAAGATAAACCCACAAACTACTGAGAATTAGATCAGCTAGAATTTTATTGTTTGTATATTAAAACAAAATAGAGCCTTTCAACATCAGTCAAAATTTGCATTTTTCTGCACTGTAACCGACAACCATTTAGCTGGTATTTGCTACCAAGTGTGACTTGCTAATGCAAGATTCCTGTATTAATTTAATGGGAATGTAATTGTGTTGTAAAATACATAATCTCAGGTAACCTACTATGACATTTACATTTGATTACCATATCAATGGCTGTTCCTTTGCATTATAGATACCTTCAGTGGTGTTCTTTGAAAAGTGCAGAGACATAATGCAGTAGGCAG
This sequence comes from Chionis minor, assembly GCA_013398295.1. Taxonomy (NCBI): domain Eukaryota; kingdom Metazoa; phylum Chordata; class Aves; order Charadriiformes; family Chionidae; genus Chionis; species Chionis minor. The sequence continues at coordinate 29,831 of VZSF01010247.1, read as the reverse complement.
TATTTCAAGCAAAAAAATCTCCATTAGGAAGGACTTATGGTGGTAAATGGCTCTCCAGTGCTTCAGCACCTTAATTGGGATGTTTCACTTTTCTTTTTTTTTTCACCTTTCTTAAACGAAGAACATGGATAATGCTTCACAAATAATTGTACTTGTTTTCTGCTGCTAATGTCACAAATACCAGAGAGGCGTACTGGAGCAGGTAGCCAGATTGTTCTATGCTAACACTGTTCCACCAGCTTGTAAGTGCATTATGACCCTGTAGCATGTAATTTTTTTTTTAATATTCTTATGGCTTATGCCATGAGATATATAGTAAGAAAAAAAACAGCAGGCAATGTGCAGCTGCATAGGGAATGCTTTTCATTAACCTCGAACACTAGTAATAAAGCTAAATTAGACTTAAATATTTCCTGAAGCACCTTGTAATCATTATTTTGGGGAACAATTTCATTAAGAGACAGATGTTTCATATCAAATACTTCTAGCCAATCATCAGAGAAGATATCATTTGCCATGTTTCCGATAAACTGTACATTTTGTCTTTTACCTTAATATTGTCCAGAAATAGTTTCCAGACATCGTCAAATTAGTCATTTAACTTTAATTAAATAGGTTATTTTTCCTCAGCAGAACAATGCAGTGAATATAGTGATATTTCATGTTCGTCTTTCAAAATGAATTTTTTTTTTTTGCAAGCAGAAATGCAATATGCAAAACTGGAATGTAACATGCAAATTCTCTGCAAATATGTTTGCATTACACAGCCATTTCAAGAATGTTTGAACTCTGGTTCAGAATACTTTTTCTCTGAACAACTACATGTACAACCCAAACTTTCTTTAATGTTATATATCTGCCAATGGCCATAAGAGTGTGAATGCCGTCTTTAATTGGCAGGTCTGCTAAAGGAGAGCCGCCTCCTACTGTTACCGGCAGCCCCAGGTAACCCTCTAGCAAAAGTGTCAGTTCCCCTGGATGCGGAACCTAGTCTTTCCCTGGCTGAGGGCTTCAGTGTGGTTTTGGATTACTTCCTAAAATAAGAGCATTTGCCCTTTTCAGTTACAAGCTTCTAGAGACCCAAAATACAACAAAAAGGTTGGGATTGGTGCAGTTCTGTTGTTGAAGGGATTCTAAGTGATGCAAGAGACCTAATAACTGAAGTAAAACTTTTTTTTTTTTTTTTTTCCTGGAGGATTTCTTCCTATCCAGGCAGACTCACATGAATTGAAATTAAATGAATGCAAATATAATACTTTGAATTACATGAACTCCTAAGATCGGCTCAAATTCTGACTTTTCTAACATGTCACCTTCTTCAGTGTAGTCTCTTTCTCTTGCAAAACACAGATGACAGCGTTGAGTGGATGGATCCCATTGGCAGAAAAGTGCCCAATTTGGTGTTTCTGTGCTTTCCAAACACTTCCTGTAGGCACACAGCCAACACATGCTTCTTACTTGCCTCACAAAGGCTTTGATGATCCCAGGGATTTAATCTAATTGAACTGAACTATGAGTCCACTACAGTGTAACCACAAAGCATCTTATAAATATCTTGCGTCTGCAGGATTTGTCCCAGACAGCCGGGCAGCTTCATTAACTCTGCCTTCTTCTGTTTCTCTCTCTCTTTTTGTTCTCTCAAAGCACATGTTACACAAAACCACCATAGCTCCATATCTACCCAATATTATTGCTGCATCTTTCAGCCCTTAAGGAACTGGACCCTCGGTTTACACTAGGAATTTCTTCACAGGGACTTGTAGTTACATAGTGAAAATTTAAATAAATTGTATCATACATTTAGTGTCCGTATTATATGGTTTTCACCTGAAGTTTTTATGAAGCGAATAGACTGGGAACTCAGAAATACAAAATCCTTTTAATGAGTTTCCTAAATAGATGATCTTGGCATTTAAAAATCATCTCATGTAAAGGAGATTTTTCTTTTTCAGTGTGAACTGAAATTAGTTTACAGACTAAATTGTATTTTTTTGCTGTGCAGTTAGATATATGTAACCTCTGGGGTTCTGACTCGCATCTTTTCCTATACCCAAATAGTCATTAAGACATAAGGTCAGTGGCATAGATTTTGTTGCAAATGCATATTAATAGAGAAGGAGGAAATCAGCTTTGCAAAGACTGACTGTAGGGCCGACTGGAGAACCAGTGCACTACATGGTTAATTATTACTTCAGTACAGAAACACTTCAACCAGCTATAATTACCCAATACTAAAACTGGAGCAATTAAATCTCTTTAGGCTTCTTCTTGCTGCAGAAGCATGGTAGCTGTATGATTGCAGCGCTGTGGTTTGGAAGGACAGTGACATGCAGTACTTCTGGCTCTGAGCGGCAAGCGCATTCCCCACCACGGCTAGCCGTGCTCACCAGCGTGTTCCTGTCTCATTCAGCTCCGGGAATACATGCTTTGCCCAGAATAAGATCCCTGGACTGGGATGCCCTTTTGGTTCATGCTGCCCCCAGAGAGGCTGTATCTTATATGCAAGGCCCCCTTTCCCTCTCCATAGTGCTTTATTAATACTAAGCTTTGCCATTAATGGAGAGCATTACTATATATCTATAGCTACTTTCATCCAAGCACACAAAAGTACTTATAAATATTAATGTATTAAACCTAATAACACCCCTAGGAGGGACAAGAATTTCAGCGTACACTTTACTGGTATGTAAACACACAAAGAACCAGCTTCAGACAGTGGTAAAAGGCTAAGATGGTGAACAGAGTGCCTCTAGGAGTGAGTCTGGATCAGAGAGGCTATGTAGCTTGACTGTTTCCTACACTAAGCCACTGACTAGAGCCAGAAACAAAGTCCAGGAGAACTAGTTTCTACCAGTCATTATTACTTTTTTTTTTTTTTTTTTTGGAGTTTATNTTTTTTTTTTTTTTTGGCAATTATAAAAGTACACAGGCATTCCCATTAAAATTCAGGGCCCCATAGTTCCAGGTACTGCACTGCTGCATGGTAGAGCCCCAGCCCTGAAGAACTTAAAGCCTAAGTAGAAGCATAGAATCATAGAATGGTTTGGGTTGGAAGAGACCTTAAAGATCACCTAGTTCCAACGCACCCTGCCACGGGCAGGGACACCTCCCACTAGACCAGGTTACTCAAAGCCCCGTCCAACCTGGCCTTGAACACTTCCAGGGATGGGGCAGCCACAACTTCCCTGGGCAGTCTCTTCCAGCGTCTCGCCACCCTCACAGTAAAGAATGTCTTCCTAATATCTGATCTAAATCTCCCCTCTTTCAGTTTAAAGCTGTTACCCCTTGTCCTATCACTACACTCCCTGATAGAGTCCCTCCCCAGCTTTCCCATAGGCCCCCTTTAGGTACTTGAAAGCTGCTATAAGGTCTCCCCAGAGCCTTCTCTTCTCCAGGCTGAACAACTCCAACTCCCTCAGCCTGTCCTCATAGGAGAGGTGCTCCAGTAGATGAGATATATAAAGCTTAAAAGAGAAAACAGGGTAGAAGGAAATTCACACAGTGGAGACAGGAAGACATTCCCCAAGTCCTAGTCTGGAGACCTTGCCTCTAGACATAATTCCTTTTCTTTGTATTAGTCAGCTGAAACGATAACGTTTCCCCCCCTTCAAATTAAACACTTCCATTACTGCGGCAGACAACTCTCCTGATACCTGTAACATTAGGAAAAGGTTACTTTTAATGTTTTCTGAACTGTAACATGACAAGGAGCAACTCAATAAAAGGCAAAGTTGAAAGTGATAGTTGAAAGGTGAGAATTACATGAAATCACTTACATTTAATTCCAAAAATTCAGCATTGTTTCTTGTTTATGAAACTCTTACTTTCTGAAAATTATTATCTGAGATTAAAAGCTAAGATTTTGCTGAACCTAGAGTACAGCTATGAGAAGTGAGAAGGAACTGATGTCAACCTGTGTCAACAACTGGTGGATGAACATGGATGGGACAAATACATTTTTATTACAAATAAAAGTGGGCACGGTATGCAGCAGGACAGCAGCTGAACATAGCCTTCCTGTTCAGTGGCAGAAAACTGCCTGGACAGGGTGAAAAGGCCACAACTTTAACATCACTTCGGCACTTACTACCTATCGCACAGAGAACTGGGAGCAAATTTGCAGCACCCCTGTGCCACAGCGTGGCTGAAGGCAGCTTGTATGTACCTGTGCAGGGCAGTCAGACACCTGTAGGCTTCACAAGCAGTAAGATGCCTGAGCAGTAGTACTTCCCACTCTGAACCCAACAACCTGTGTCCACAAGGAGGGGCAAATATCCTCTCCCATTTGCACCAGGGCACTCCCCAGCAGAGCAGGAGGAAGGGCTGCAGCCCAGGTATCACTTCGCACAACTCGTCAGTGTAAAACGTTCAACATCCGTGAAACAGCTGGCTGGGAAACAGAAGAGGAATACCCCAACACTGGTGTGGTTTGGGGTTTGGATGCAACCCTGCGGGAAATCTTCTGTTATCCTTTGGTCGTTGGCTTTTTGGTTATAAATATTTCCAGGGAGGAGAAGCCAAGGCTGACCGCACCTGCCATCTGAGTGCTGCCGAGTCATTCCCCAGCCTCAATCTATGCGCAGAGGTACAGTGGTAATGAGACAGCGCTCTGGAGCTCAGTGGGCTTGTTTCTTTGAGGATAAGAACAATTAATAATAATTGAGAACAATTAATATTAATTGAGAAGTCCTGTATGAAGGGAATTTACAGCCAATTAATAAAAAAGTGGCTGTTGCAGTTAAACACAATAAAAATTACTTCTTACATGCTCTAAAGGAAAGAAACATACACTTACATAGACATGTTCATGTCAGCATTGTTTAATCTATAAACAGTTTTGTGTATTTGTGGCTACATTTACTGATAGAGAATTATTAATCAGAGTTTGCACAATATTACACCATTTATATGATGCATTAATCTGTTATCGAAGAGTGGGCTTTTACGATATTTGAAATCAAACTATAGGAAAGCTGTTGAGTTGTACCCGCATCGTGGCTCCGTGCCACGGCGGCCGCCAGCCCTCACCTGTCCGGCTCACTCAGGCTCGCGAGTCTGAATGAATCCATTAGCTCTGTGATGAGAAGTGAACCTAAACTAAACTACAAATGATGAGATGTCATACCTTGGTCCACATTAAAGACTTCGGACAGCTGATAGCAAGCCAAAATGACATGCTGTGACATCAGTTTATATTATTTCATTATTTTTGTGCTGAAACAACTAAGCTCCAGGAATCTAAAATATATGCACTAACACAAATCTCTCGGGAGACCGTCTAGCAGCACTTTATTGGAAACAAGAAAAAGATCTTTACTTTCCATTTTATCCACAGGATTCTGTTCATCTTCTTCTGTATTTCTTAGGAAACACAGGCCTCTTTTCATCTCTTCTAAGGCCTGACCAGCTTCTTAGCACATTTGCATCTTTGCAGATTTAGTACAATTTCCACTTGGGGTTATCTGATTTCTTTCATTCATCAGAAAAGAGGCTTTGCTTTTGTGCTCACAGTAACATCACAGGAAAAGTACGTGGCACAACAAACTGCAGTTATTAACCACTGGACATAACTCTGGAAACCAAAAGTTCCTTTCTGATTTGTGTGCTGTTAGGTCACAGATACAACACTTGCAGAAGATAATTTCCTGGCAGAGAAGCAATAGATTGAACAGTGGGAAGGCTACGGTTAGCTTTTAGCTTAAATTAAAATAGAAAAGAAATTAGAAAATCATTACAGCATAAGAAGAGCTTGTTGGCATTGTCTTTTAAGGGTAATGGTAAAATAATCTATGGAAGTGACGGTTAAGAAAGAAAATGTGAATTTCAACTTCGTTTGGGTGAATACAGAACTTTATGATAGCAATTTTTGAGGAACCACCTCATCTTGCAGTTCTTTTCTGCGAGTGTCAGGAAAGGAAATCTCAAAAGTAGAAACCTAATATTTTAATCTGATTACTGTCAGAGAGCAGATGATTCAAATCATGACAAAGCCTAAGCAACGGGAATGGAAGGAGGTGGAGAGGGGAATATTAAGAGGAGTGTAGAGCAGACAGTGCTTCAGTCTGATGGCATCAGAAGAAAGCTCCTGGTTTCTCAGAAGTGCAAGCAAATTTAATTTTTGCTCTTCTGAAGAAAATAGCTGGGACTGAGGAGCAGGGAGAGATTTGTGGATAGTAAGGCAGCACCTTCTTCTTTCGTGGGAGGAGCGGGAAGGATAGTGCTGGTCCCTTGGCACACTTCCTGCCTGCCCTGTCCTCTCCTGTGGCATCAGCAGGAGCTGTCAGTATGGCTCCGGGGTAAGCAACATAGAGTGATGTCCCACAGCCAAGCCCTGGCAATTTTGACACCAGTGACTGTCTGCCACTCTAGGTACCTGGGGTTTTTTTCACCCAAATTCAACCTGGATGGTGCTATAGGCACCACTGGATACCAGAATAAAACAGAGGGAACTGGAAAGCTAGACCTGTGGGCAAAAATAGATGGACAAAGATCAAAGAAACAAAAATTCAGATCTTTGAGAGGGGAAGCAATAGTCTCCAAACAGGAACTTAACAAGCCAGACACATTTGGAAAGCAGTGGAAGAAGTGCAAGTACAAAACCAGACACCAGAACACAAATCCAATGTGAGATAGTTCTGCATCAGATCAAGGTGTAAGAACATAGACAAATACAGAATAATGTACTCAGTAGGGGCATTTTGGGGAGAATTATAGAAATCATCAAGGGATGCTGAGGCTAGTCTAAAGACAAAGATTAAAATGATGAAGCAAGCTGCTTTCATACAGCTGCAGTCCCACCACTGACTTCCAGTAGGCACACTTTGATCAATCACGTAAGAATCATGTAAGAATTACAATGATAATTAAAAAGGGGGAAGGTTCAGGATTGCCAGCATGTCAAAGTAACAGGGGAGAGACAGAAGTAAAAGGTAAGATGCCTACATCTCTCATAAGCAAAGGTCGTTCTCACTGATATCAAGAGCAGTAACTTGCACATATCTGAATGCAGAATATGCCCAGGAATCATCCTCTGAGACTGTCAGATAAGCACTTTTCAAAAGCATTAAACACATGTGCTAAGATCTATCCCTAGCTACATGAAGCCACTTAGCAAGAACCAAGTAACAGACCTTGGGAATGCTTTGCAAGACCAAAAAAATCTTGGCTACTATACCTGCATTTTTTTCTCCATTTGGAAATGAATCCAACAGTGACAATCACTTCCAAAATATTTAAACAGGGACAGTTGAATTCTCAGGTCCATATTCATAACAGGTAATTCCCTGAGCAGCCTGAACTAACATTGCCTGTTTTTCTATGGATTACACTCAGATTACCTCTGTGTAGTTCCCAATATCTAACAAGGCGTGAGATGTGATTGAAGTTTTTTTCCCCTTAGCAGAAGCATTAGGATCACCTCTTTCCTCTCACTGCCTACTGCTGTGTATGAAAGCTGTAGGAATTAGAGACCTCCATCCTTGTGCCCATCTCCACAATTCCATGATCCCAGGAAACCAGCCTGAAACATTGCTCGACTGTGTTATCAAGCATCGCAGTCCTGTCTGCTGGCTTTGCTAGTGGACTTTTTGCAGTGGTCTTACGTAAAGCGGTCACATCTCCAGAGCTGCTGCTGTTCTAAGAATTAAAGCACCAAATGTTTAAAAATTAAATTTTCAGTGGGATGACCTAAGAATCATTCCAGGATACCATGAAAAAGATACTAACTCAGAGAAATCTGCCAGCTCACTACAGAATCTACAGGTCTGTTTCTTCTTTTTGTTTTGGGGTTTTTTTTATATGTCTATCTCTTTCTCTCTATTTTATTTTTCCAAGTGTTTTCATTGATTTCTCCTTCATTTTATTCAAAAACTGAACACAGTTAATCAGTAGATACAAAGTGTGTCCTGCAACATTGCCAGTAGCCTAACATAAGGGGATACAATTGCTGAACTGTCGTAAGATTAGGCCTAAGCTACAGTATAAGCTTCATTGATCCAAGCACAGCAAGATATCCATTCAATAATATCTGTTTTAGCAAGGTCTTCCACTTGTAAAAACTTCCTGCAAATTTGGGTTCATCCAATATGTGCTATAAACAAGGTGGATCAAATTTTGCGTCAGTATAAAAAAAAACCATCTCACTCCTTAGGAAAGAAGCGGTGTGACTGGGTGTATCGTGTGAGAGAGAGACACGCGTAACCAAGTTAGCTATCAGGAAAGCCGTATCTGTTGAGCTGCGTGTTTAATAGACACTGTGCTTCCTGACAAGCTGCCTCCAAAAAGCCGAAGGATGAAAGAGCAGATGATGTGCTGGTGTTCCTAAAACCATAGGTTCAGTAAAGCTGTTGTTGTTACCAGCTACGCAGGTCTTAGATGTAAGCACTGGCAGTAGAGAGGGTTCAAAAAGGTGCCTGGCTCTAGTCATCGTGCAGTCCTGTCCCTGTAGGGGGATCTGAAGGTGTCATGGTGCGGTACGTCCCGTCACACTGCCCTGCAGTGGAGCGGTGCTGCTGCCCTGCTGTGCGGAGGGGAGCTTGGTAGGCAGGAGCCAGAGGACTGTTCCAGCCCTCGCAGCCTTCCCTGTGCCCCTGGCTGTCTCTCCTCTCAGCCTCCATCCCTGCCTGTTGAGAAGAAGATGAGATTTCAGTGGGAAACAGGGTGTAATACCGCAAGAGATAAAAAATGTGGGAATCCAAATTGTGCTGGGGGAAAACCAGGGTGTGTGACACCAGGCGGTGCTGCTAGCCAATATCACTGACACCTGGCTGGGAGTGCTAAGGGCCCACGTAGCCTTCAGCATGGGGACTGGCTGATTAGCTTTGGCCTGGAGCAGAGACAGGTGCCAATACATGATTAATTTGCAACGGACCCCTGGTGGCATTTTAAGTCAGGAATTGTTGAGTTTCTCCACATGTGGATCTCTCTGTCAGCAGGATAGGCAAAAACCCGAATGGCAGAAGTGATTTAAATGCGTCCCAGGGTCTGTGTGGCTGCTCACGATGTCCATGACCCAGCACAAGGCAGGCAGTGACATGGTTGTGATTAGACCTCAGATTCAAGCCATGACAATTGAAGTGAAGGAAAGGGCCTTCAAAGGAAGATGGTATATAGAGTTTCAAAATAATATACCTCTACCAGGAAGATAATGATTTTATAGCACCTAAGGCTGCTTTTTCTTTAGAAGGTTTTCTTTCTTTGGATTTTGCCCGAATCGCAACTTGTGTTTGGTTCTAAATACCTAAATGTAGACTTTTTTTTCAGTCCTTCATCCTAAAATCTTAAATGCACAGCATGCAGACTTTGGCATCAGAAAGGACTGACAGCATAATGATTTTACAAATATGTGAGGCTTAAAATTACCACCAGTATGGTCTTATTCACTGGATGCTGCTCTTGAGAACAAACTTGAGTACTGGTAAACATATTCCTGAATACAATCACAGCTGGTACAAATACCTTATCATCTTTCCACACAGATTAAGAAAGCCCTTTATTATATAAATGTCCCCATTTTTTCCAATTGGGAACTGATAGCTTATGTATACTTAATTGTTGGTGTTGCTTGAGGAATGCGTCATCCTTATTTCCACTGAGAATTTCCCCGAACGACTTTAGTTCCATGTAGGGAGCTGTATTATTTTGCTTAATTATATAAAGATTTCACATCACTAAGATTTTATGTTATTAGCACAAACGTCAAATGATTTAAGCAAGTTCCTAGAATACCTAAGTGGAAAAATCAAAACAAGTGCCTTAGAGGAACTGCTTCTTAAGTTTTGAAAGGGTGGGCAAATGAAAAAAATTAGTTAGTCAAGTATTTTGCTCATAGGAAAACTAGTAACCAGAAAGGCATGGATATCTTCCTTTGAAGGGGAAACCTCCTGTGGCTAATGTTTCACCTTCTTTTATTTAGTTTAAAACCCCACCCTGCAAAAACATAAACAGATCTTAAAATTTATGAGCTTGAGAAGTCTACCCACATGAGCTTTTGCAGGATCAAGACCTGAGAGAATGATTTCTGTTCATAAAGCACTTTTAAAGTTTTATGTGCCAAATTTTGAGAACAATCTATTTTCACCCACCCACTCTGACCTTATTTGCTCAGCAGGCACTATTTCTAGAACTGCCAGAAACTTCAATGTGGCCATACATTTTGCTGTCGACTCTTGAGGAGATAAGGCTAGTGTTTTCAAATGCTTTATGCACTTAGTCAGCTGGTTGAATGGTTCCTCATAGACATGCTGGGTATGGGATTTTTCAGTGAATGCAGATTCAGGGGGCTCTGCATAGGTCTATTTATGCCATGATTACAGTCCTGGGACAAATTTCCTTTGAATGCAAAGCATGACTTGCTTTGCAAGGAAAAAATGGCCTTAGATAATCTTTAGTAGAGCAGAAACAGATGAAGAGCTCAGCTAAGAGTGAGTCTGGTTCCTCCTCCCTGTCCTCTCTCCAGGAGAACCAGGTGGCTTTTGTCACAGCGAAAATCAGTCATACTGTTCCCTGCTCCCATCTAGTCACTGTGTGTGAAATAAAGCCTATTTCTAGGGTTTAAGTGGGATGTATGGGAAACCATAGTTTGCTTCAGCCTATGGATAATGCACAAGGTAATAATCTAGTGCAAGATCTAGATTTAAGAAAAAGACCCTAAATGTGTGTTTGCCCCAAACTTCCTCTTTTTCTGGGAGTTCTAAGTGTGTGAGACAAGACACTGGCCTCACACTTGTTTAAGCTCTACTAAAAGAAAGGTGTCAGTTGCACTTTACTATCCAGTGTCTTTGAGTTTCATACCAGAAATGTTTCTTAAATATTTCCCAGCACTTCATGATTAAAAAGCATAAGAGGTGAGTAACTCCATAAACAGTAATGGAGCTTGCAAGAATGTACCTTCCTCCATGATTGTTTTCTTCTCCTCTTCTTGTCCTGCAAGATCCACTCACTGCACAAGCTGGTAGACGAATGGACAGCTTTGTTGAACAAGATTGACAGTATCTGGTTTGAAATTCAGACTAGTAGGTAGTTATTAAAGATAATACCTTGTCTGAGCTTCTTAAGAAAATAAAAACTTCCTAAAAACCAACTCTGATAAGTATAATAGTTTCCCTCACCTTTTATACCCAGGGCCTCTAAGTTGTCTTTTGTAGTAATTACACTTTCAGAGGTTTATCTACTCTTTCTAAATTCTCAGAGATTTCAACTGTTGCCTTAGTTATTCCCCGATGAACAGCCTGCAGAATCATTTTGATCCATCCAAAATCTTCCATGGACACTACCCAAGCCTGTGGTAAAATGAAATATTCCACTAACAAGTAGTAACATTCAGCTCTTGAAGTTCCCTTTATATGTATCTCAGATGCCAAATAAAAACTTAAGTTTGAGCATGCAGCCTGTGGGATTATTCCTACAAGTAGTCACTACAGATCTCAGCATGGGATGTACTGGCAATTGTCACAACATAAACTTTGGAAAGTTTATACACAAAACTACATAAAACTTTGGAAACATCCTTTCTGGACCTGAAGTGGTCACTGGACACCATACAAAAAGGGATATCTTCTGAGAATTCACAGGACCCTTTTGTTGCTGAAGTAAAGTTTAGGGAACACAGGGAGTGCTGCATGGGGCACAGCACATAGCATGACTACAAGATATATCACAATAGGTTCCCATTTCACACATGAATCCCAGCTGGAACTGTGAAATTTTACAAGGCTCAGGCAGATGCTCTGTGGTACCCACCCATCCAAATTCATACTTTGGCAGCCTGGATACTCAGAGGGGGCCCAGCTAGCCCAGTTCCAGTTAGCCAAAATAATTGCAAGGAAACACAAAACATTGCTAACTGAATCAAACCATTCTTATGTTACAAGTAAAATTATCTCCCTTTGGTTTATCCTGCAGAAAATGGGAGAGTTCGGGCTACAGTTAACAGCTGAAACAAGCAGCACAGAGGATTAGACAAGCTCAGTTTCAAATTCCTGGCTATCTAATTCACCAGCCCCGATTAATTTAAATATTTTAAAACTTGATTTTAAAGTAATATAAAATATTTATGGATTGTAATTACAAATGACTGAAAAGCGGAGTTGGTTAGTTCAGACAAAAGCATCAACAGAACGAACTGGGGAGCAAACACCTCCTCTGGGGTTGTATAGCTTGCTAAAATCTTTAAATTGAAAACCCAAGAGCCTTTCCCTTGCAACTCCTGGGAACAGACTTTTTCCCAGGTGTATCCTACTATAGGGATTGGGCATTACTTTAACATCTAAGTAGCTCAACAGAAGGTGCTGTGCTAGAAATCTAAATAGGGTGACAATCTCTCTGCAGGGCACGACAAAATAAGAGGTTCTAGGAGGACTTGGAACTTTCACGTCCTGCCAGTCGAATCACTGAGACAGCTTGCGGTTCTCATGTGCGCGCTTAGCCATCAGCACAAAGCGATCGTCACAGCGCTGACAGCAGAGACGAAATGGGTAGCAATTGCTGGCCTCGTGTCACGGTGCACTTCTCTGAGCCTCAGCACGGATAGGATTGGGAAGGATCTTTTTTAGTTAAGGTCAAGATACATCAGGGAAGAAAAGGAGGGCAATATTGTCCTCTTCATCCTTCAGCTGTGGCACACAGATATTTTTATACAGACAGTATGTAGGAATCACTGCTTACAGCTTGTCTGAAGAGAATCTACATCTCTCCCGGTGTAATCGAGCAAGAAAGATACGATGTAGGCTCTGTCTTCAACGTATTGCTGGATGAGACTCACAGAACTATGGTGGTTTAGAAGTAAACATCAACACCATGAGTATTCAAAATGAAAAAGCATCATTCAGAAAAGCTGAGATCAAACTCCAAACATTACCAGATGCCTCTGATAACTCACTTGCAAAATGGAGATCTGCTGCTGTTGCATGAAGCGGAGGTGATGCTACTGCGACTCTGCTGGAGGGCCAGTGATTCAAAACCGCATGCCAAAAGCTTATACCATAAAGGTGGGAGCAGTGGACAAACTTTCAACGGCGACAAGTAGCTGTCCAAATATTGCATGATAGGCACCATTATAAGAACATGAAAAAGAGGAATGTCTTTAGTGGAGATATAAATAATGCAGACAGGCACAAACACATAGGCTGTGTGAGCTTAGACAGACTGCCTTTCAGGGCAAAATAGAAGTTATTTGCAAAAGGGCAGAGAACTATGGATTATAAACTAAGTGTTGGAAAGCTGGTACTCCATAAATATGGGAAGAGTAGTTTATTTGCAAGAGGATTCAAAGACTGAAAAGAATTTCACATGCTTAGATGAATGTATTCCTGAAATTCTGCAACTCAACTGTGGCTTCCCTCAGTGTGCAAATGAAAAGCAGAGACTTGATTTATTTATCAATAAATCCACAGCATAATTGAACATACAGAAAAAAAAATAGTGCCTGAGGACAGTTGAAGCGATATTAAACTACCCCCGAATGTTTGCTGAATCTGCCACTTTTGTCCCTGCAAATTTCACTGTGTTGAGACACCACTGCATGGGGAATGGGTTCTCTCAGTGCAGGGGAGGAATCTGCAGAAGACACTCTCTTGCTTTTCTCTGTTGCTGCCTTTACATATTCTCTGAGCTCCTTACTGGGGATCCTCTGTCTCAAACCATAGACTGTGTGATGCTGGAGAAGAACATGGAAACGCTGGCCGTGACGTTCAGAGAGACCCATTTGTGGGCTCTTTTCAGCTCCAACCAAGTTCTTGCTCATGCATCTCATCAGGTCCCTTCCTGGACTCTCCCTGGGCTTTTTGTAAAAGCAGAGACAAGAAAAAACAGAACAAGAGCTTCCCAACTTTTCCAGGAGGTAAAGATACAGAGAAGGCTCTTAGAGGGTGGGTAGCAGAAAAAGTATTGCTTATTCCCCAGTTCTGCCTGTCTCACCTTCAGCATCTCTACTCCTTTGTCTAAGTCCTGGACCTCTGTTAAAAGGCAGCTGAATCTGGAATCATCAAAGTCAGCAGAAAAATACTGACTTGTTTTACCTCTGATCTTTGAAATGCTAGGATTCACATTTTCAAGTTTCTTTGGGGGTTTTTTTGTTGTTTGTTTGGATGTTTGTTTTTAATTAAAATTAGGGTGTATATGCAACTACAAAACTATGCAACTGCAGCATTTCAGGAGCTGAGGAAGGTAGGGCTGGCAAGGAGCTTAAAGGATGTTTGGTGTAAGTCCACCTCTGCTGAGGTATGTGAATCAAGTATACCCAACAAGGTTGATAGCTGTTTTATCTAATCTGTCCTTTAAAACCCCAAGTAATGGAGATTCTACAGACATTTTAGCAGCCTGTTCCAGTGCTTACCTAGGTTTATAGTTAGAAAGATAACCTAAATCTCCTTTGTTGGAAATTAAAGCAATTTTTCCTGCCCCAACCTCAGTGGGTAATAGATTACTGCCTTTTTTTAGTAGCTTCTTACACACTGGAAGTCTGTTATCATACTCCCCTCAATTGTGTAAATGAAACAAACTTGGTTTCTCCAAACTTTTCTTATAGCTTTAAGTGTTTATAGTTTTCTATTTATTCCTGTTCCTGTCCAGTGAGACTGAACATATTATTTAAAAATACGGTACTTAAGCCAGATTCAATGTAAACTGGTAAACCTCCAATAGTGCTGAGCACAGCAAAGTAACGATGTTTGACATGTGCAAAGCTGTGCTACTGTTAGTACATTTTACAAGATTTGCCTTCTTACAAGAACATCTCGCTTCTCATTTACTGTGGATGTTAACACCTTCAGATCTTCCAGGCTTCTGCTGCCTTTTTGGTACATGGAGATTTGGCTTCTCCTGCCTATATGTAGTTGTTTTTCATTCACTTGAGTAAATGTGACCTTGTTGAATTGGGATCATTTCCCTGGTTTACCAAGAGCACTAGTTCTAATTGTGGTGCTATAGTATTTCCAGTCCCTTCCAAGATGGTGTCATTCACAAATGTTATCATCTCTAATTTATTCTTTCCAGTTATCGCTTGTTTAAAGTTAGGCTGAGAAATCCGTGGTTTCTTGGGACTTCCTTTTTCCACTTTCTTGAAAGCAAGCACTACATTTGCCCTCTTCCAGTTTTCTGGGACTTGACCTATCCTCCACGGGTTCTGAGAGATGCTAACTAATAATTATGAAATTGCACTGGTTAATTCCTTAACAGCTGTAGGGGAACAGGTCTTGTGGTCTGGTATATATGTAACTTAGCTAAATCTTCTCTAATTCTTTCTCCATTCTAGTTCACACTCCATCACACTGTTAGAACAAATTGTGGTAAGGATCAAGTTACAATTAACCTTTTTTGAGGTAAGACCCTGAGATAGCATTTCAAGAGGGAGCAAAATTGCTACTGCATCCTCTTGACTCCCCCTTCCTCCAAAGAATTTCCCACAAAGCTTGTGAGAGGAATTAGCAAAAAGTAGAGTGAGAAAATAGCGAAAGCTGTTACGGCAACTTGAAGTCGTCCTTATTTATCTCTTTGTGTTGTCTGCTCGACTTCCCTCTTTGTTCTAATTAATTGGCAGACTACTGCTAAAGTCGTTCATTTCTCAAAACTTACTTATTTTGCCTCACAACATTTATTTGCACAGCACTACTGTTGTGTACAAAGATTACTCTTTGATGGAGTTCAGAACACCCTTTCACAGCATGCATTTCTGTGCAGTCCAAAGAATACAATACGCCGTATATGTGAGTCTCTAACTTAAATTAATCTTATTTGCTTTTACCCTGCTTATTACTCGTTATGTGCTTTCTTAAAGTAATGCGATTTTTACTCATTATTTTGACTATTTTAATTACTTGTTTTCACAATATATTTACAAGGATACTCCGCAGCTCTTTTCAAAATAGTTTGTATTACCTAACTGAAATAGGTTTATTTTTACAAGAGCGGATTTAAAAGAACACAGTCTTTTTAGATCTCAGGTGCATATTTAAGTAAAAGTGAGTCAAAACCAGTAACTCCACATGGAACTCTTTAAAATTTGGGACATTGGAGAAAATGTTGGCACTGTTTCGCATGTCTGGATGTGAACATACCCATGTGAAGGTCTGTTTTATAGGCTATCTTGGCTGCCATGTAAGGCACAGCAGGAAGACACATCTGCAAGAGGGTGTATATTTCTGGAGATCAAATAAAGCTGTCTATTGGCAGTGTTGATCTGAACCTCCGCCCAGGTTTGATCTTCAGTGCTAGCTGACAGACACAACAGGAAAAAACCTGCGTGTGGAAGAAAGGGCTTTAGGATGAGTAAGCATCACGTGCAGAAATCTCTAACCTTGGCAGGGGTGGAGGACATCAATACTGAGCCACTCAGAGCTGGTGCAGCCAGTCTTGGGAACTCATGGAGGCTGCACCCAGACCGATCTGTCTCGGTCAGGGCGGGATGACGATGAAGGTGGCCCCATGCTGGCTGAAGCAGACTGCGGAGCCTCCAGCAGATCCTGGCATTCATTCAAGCAGTCGAAGTCAGCTGCTATGCTATCAACGCTCCGACTAGCTGGAATAAGCTCCGGTAAGGTGTCAGCTCGCGGGGCGGGCCCGTTTCAAGGCAGGGCTCTCAGGGGGGGTCTGTACTGCAGCCCCCGCAGCCGCAGACCGTGAGCACCGACTGGGCAAACTGTGGTGGGGCAGAGCCCAGCAGGGGCTGCAGGCTCCGTGCGAGAACTCGCCCCAGCCTTCAGCAGCGGCCTTGACCTCTGACTGTGCTGGCAACAGCACCTCCACCAAGGAGTCTGACGGGAGCGTGGGTGCTGGGAATGCTCCACGGCGCCTTGCTAGCCAAGGGGAACGCACCTTCTGCACTTTCACTGTGCTGGTTTTTTCCCTGAGGACAGTGAAAGGGGCCGGGGCAGAGGAATGCCTGCAAAGAGCTGTCACAAGGGCAAAGAAAGATGAAGCTGTGTTTGTATCTTATCATTGTTATTTAAGTGACCAGTTAAGCTGAAGTCTGTAAGTGATAGATAGAAATAACACCTACCTGATCTGAGAACAGCAGCCTTGGTGACTTCCACATATACTGCAGATAAGCAGTATCTTGCTTGGTCATAGATGCACGTATTAACACTGCTATTACTGCCGGTGGCTAAGAGGGCAGCTGCCCCCATCGGCACATCCAACAGATGCACAGATGCTACTGGTACCTCTGCTTGCTAGATAAAGCCAGCCAGTAATATCAGCAGACTCCAAGCTAGCTTTATCTAACCAGCGTGGTCCACGCTAGTGACATGTGAGGGGCACGCAGGTCTCCGGAGCTGCCCTCGCGGATACTGGCAGCAACACTGACAAATGCTCAGTTAAGGGTGGAGATGGCTGCTGCCAAACATTTTAAATGCAGAAAGAAAGCCAAGTTATTTATCTCATTTTATTTACAGTAGTAGGGGACTGTTGAACAGCATGTAAGTGCACTACAATAAAATCAATAGAGAATATTAAAAGCACAAATAAAGATCAGCCAACCTGAGGAAACTACTACCTTGAACAAAAGGATCTAACAGGAGGGCAAACTGAACAGCTCAGGAAAACCAACCCACCAAAACAAAAGGGGACAATTCCCAGGTTTGATCAGATAAATCCTGAGCCTTTCACTGAAACAAACTGCCCTTGACTTGATGGTTTCTCTGAAGCCTTTAAAGGGAATTTTGCTCAGCAAATACTGAGATGGGACTTCAGGATTTAGTTTGCCAAAATACAGAAGAAAAGTTAATATATTGAAGGATGCCAAAGCAGGAGTTCCAAAAGGATGAAGAGAAGTTCTAATGAAATTAACTAACTGTAAGCCCTACCCTGAAAATGTGAGCTTTGGATTTGAAAAAGTTTCATGATCAAGGACCTGAAAATGCATAATCTCCACTTGGTCTGATATCAGGTGAATATAATTCCAGAAACAGATTCACCTATGCTGTTACTACCGAATTGGAAGCCAAAGAGAGCATCTAACAAGTCAGCAAGTCACTCTGTCCCTGCTAAAGTCAACATAGTTTTGCCATTGGCCTTAAACTAGTAGCAGAAATTCTCCCCCCATGTGGAAGGATGTTGGATTTTTGAGTATAGAGTAATGTTCTCCTTTCACATGTAAGCAATAGATGGCTGATACTCTAAGTTAGCGTGACTGAAAGGTTTCTCTGTGGTAAAGTTACTCAGATGCTGAGATAAAGTTTAATGGGCAAAACTCAAGTCTGACTAGAAAAGCCGTTATCTGGATCACTGACCCAGGTTAGTCCAGTTTGTGAACGATTTATATGATAATGTACCAAGAAATCTGTTTTTAAAAAGCCAAAAATGTGTTTCCTGTCGGGCTGATTTCTGTCTGGTTTAACTGGACTGTAAATGAGCTATCAATGATAGCTACCCATTAGTGGAGGTTACAGCAGAAGCCACTGCTACACTTTGCTGAACATCTTTTCAGCAATTGCCTGATCTCCTCAGGCTGTTTGTAAGGGCTGCGTTCAAGCAGCTACCTCGGCTCTTACCGCAGTGTTCCAGACTGCTGTCATTGCGCCAGTGGGTTAGAGATGTCACCTGGCTCGTTTCTAACCAAAGACTGTAGAAAATTGGGAGTACAATACAAAGATGGAAACTTGTACGCAGGCTGACATTTTTAACCCAAAACTTTTAAAAATGATATTTGATCCAAAACAATTCTTTTGTGTGAGACCCTGACCCCTTAAAAGTTTCCGAGCTTTTCTCAAAGTTAGAAATTTTGCATGATCAGTGTACAGTGGAGGCTGGTTTTTGACTGTCCTTTCCTTCATCTTTCCTTCACCCTTTTCTGCCACCGAATATCTTAAAATGAATGATCTGAGGGTTCTATTCTTTACTTCTCAATTTTGCTGTTTCTCTATTAATAATCTTTCTTGTTCTGCCACTTCTCAAAACTTTTATGTCTCTGGCAAAGTTAAAGAACAGGAAGAAATTTTGAAAAGAACTCTTGTCAGTCTCGTGGCTGGTAACCAGGGGGTCCCAAAACGTTTTCAGTTGCATATTCTAGTTCCACTGATCCCAAATAATTGTCCAGGTAATTGAATTGGAAGTGGTTCATGTTCCAATTCATAACTGCTAGGCCCAAAGAAAACAGCAAGTCCTAAAAAAGAACCGTGCTCATTGCTCCTCCTGAGAGTGGGCTGTGCAGTAAAGAAAAAGGGGTGGGAAGGGGAAAGGTCCAGTGGGGAAAAATTAGAAGCCAACTTCACAGGGTTTCTATTAAGGCTGTAAATTAATATTTGCATAAAAGACAGAAAGTGTTAAAATCTGAACACACACACACACACAGAGACACACACAGATACACACACACACAGACACACAGACAGACACACAGACAGACACACAGACACAGACACAGACACAGACACACACACACACACACACACAGACACACACACACACACACACACACACACATTTGTGTATTTAAAGGCAATGCTTATTCCATGCTCTAGTTCAGCTAAAAATTCTATGCTACAGGAAGCAGTAATTATTCCAGCTTTGCATATTGTAAACCTGGTCACTGTCATTCTTCCTTTGCCTCCACATGCCTCAATGCCACATTTTCTACAATCGTGGGGAGATTGCCTTGGCTCTCACTCAGCTGGCTCAGCTAATGCAATTCACAGGCCTTCAAATGTAAGCTTGTAAACTATTTAGTTCTTTCTCTCTATAACAGCTTGTCTATTAACAGCTCATTCAATGGAGGAGGGAGAAGAAGCTAGTGAGACCTCTTTTGGTATTGTTCAGCAGTGACCCTGGCTTTCTCAGCCTGGTAGCCAATACTCACTAAACACTGTCAGTACATGTTGTTTTGCTGGATAATAGCAGCAGTCTGTATTAGTAGCAGGTAACAATGAGCTGGCAAAGTAAGTCTCCTGTGTGGCATGGTAAGGTCATAAGAATGATGTACAAAAATCCAAGAGAAAGCTCGTTAGGACGGTCTGAGGCCACAAAACCTGTGCCACGTTGAGATCTCTCTGTCAGCGCTTCCCTTTGTGCGTTGCGCAGGAGCTTCATCACTGCTGTATCCTCCGGGTTGAGACAGATTTGGGGAATGAGGATGGTTCACCCCGCAAGATACGTTACATGATTTTCAGGCTGTATGTTCACCGCTCATGGCCTGCACTTCATCAAAGGTGTGTTTTGTCAAGATGCCAGGCTCATTAAATCCCAGGACAGGTGAACTCAGAGACTGCCCACACGGTGGTCCATGCCCATTATTCCTGTAGCTGTATGGCAGAACATGGTGTGTTCCGTGCTACACATTGCAATGAAAAACGCGATACTGAAACGGCTGAATCCTGCTCTGGCGTTGTTGCTCCGTTTTCGCTGTGCTGAGGTAACGTGTTGCCAATGCCGTGCACAATGGACCCGCCACACCCTGTGCTTTCCAAAATGATTAAATAAAATCGGTAGTGTTTTATTAATTGATGGCTGAGATTGCCTGAACTTTTCTTAGTGTTCTATATGGAAATACCAGGCAAGTTGGTGTCTTAAACAGCGTTTAGTAAAGTGAATCGTGCTTGGCACAGATTTCCCCACCAGCAGAATCCCGCACACCTTACTGATTACCGGCTCATTTATAGTAACATCGTCGCTTGGGCTTTGCTCTCCGCCCTGCCGAGTGTTGCAGATCCTGCGTTACCGCTCCGGCAAAGTGACAGGGCTGCGGTACGGAGGGACCGGGTTTCCTCTGGCAGGAAACGGGAACTTTTCTGTGCGTGCGGAGAGACTCCCCCGTGTGGTACGAGCGCTCCGGCCGCTGCGGCGGGACCGGCTCAGCCCGCCGGGCTGCCGGGGCTGGGGGAATNTGGGGTCTGCCGGGACTTGGGGGGCTGGGGGGGCTGGGGGGCTGCCGTGTCAGCAGTTAACGTAATGAAATGTGGCCCAGTGAAGCCCCCCCTGTTCAGAAGCGGCCATCGCTTTGCAATTAATGTTGACCGCTAGAGAATAATGTTGTTCTGTTGTGTTTCTCCCCTAGAAAAAAAAAAAAAAAAAGTGTAATATTTTACTGTGATGCTTTGGGAAGAATTATGAGGCCCCGTATTTCTTTACCATGAATTAGTCTTACAACTTTACTCTCCGTTTCCTTGTTCCCCAACAATGTGCCTTACGATGATATCTTTAATAGATGCTGCAATCTATTTGGACATCATCAGTTGTTTCAAACCTGGAACTATAAGTTCATGTTGATTAACAGAACGGTTCAAAGTTCTAAACACATTTTTAATTGTACTCCTCTTTAGGGCATTTATGATAACTATTCCCCTTTTTGACCCAGTTCTGAAGGCCTCATTTTCAGTCTGGAATGGAATGCTTTTACCCAATACACCCATAAAAAATGGTTAATTAAAATTTCTTCTACTATCTATTGTATATTTTAAATATATTTTCTTGGGCATGGGCCAGAGGAAGCAATTGTGTTCTTCCAAATTAAAGGACTTGACTCTGCCCTATATTATACTGGCTCAAATCTACCTGTCAGCTGGATGAAGAGACGTTAGATTTACACCAGCGTAGATGAAAGGAGAATTTGGCCCGAAGTGTTTATTGTTCTCTGGAACTTGGCATCCTCTTCTCCCATTCTCCTCCTGAAATCAACATAAAACAGATGCTGAAATTCTAAAACGTTTTAAACCCTCCTGTACCGAGCTGTGAGCACAGTCCATTGTAACCACCAGACCTTGATGGCACAAGATATGCATCATGAACATGAAATCTGGGTAGAAAAGATAAGGGCACAGTCTTGCAACACTTCCAAAGTAGAGAAACACTGTAGAAAGTAACAACTGCATTTTTGTGGTATTTGGTCACATCCCTCCTTGCACTGGCAAAACTTTGACTTGGGTCCAAGTAGGTGTAGTTCCAAGAAAGCGGATGCCCAGTCATTTACGTCAGTGGAGTTGTGCCTAGCTACAGTGGATCTGTATATGATGACAATTGAAAAGATGAATGAAAATCATTTCAGTTGCATTAGGGATGTAAGCTGGCAGGGGTTTGGATTAGTGCTTATTCAACTTTTTGGACAGCATCTTTACACTTCCAAGAAACCCTTTTTAGACCAGGCATCAAAAGGAGACGGGATGGACCCTAGCAAGAAACTGTTTGCAGACAGGTAGCTCCTGCTCATGCCACTGATCTTTGGATGGAGAGTAAGGGAACGGGGAGCAAAACTGGAGAAAACAAAGGGTATTTTATGGTTGTGCTTTACAGCCAAAACTCAGTGGCCTAGATAGGTTTTCGTTGTTTAGCTATTTCCATCAGTGCCTATGGGTATGTATTGATCTGACTAGCACTCATGTCTGTGGGGTCACTGTGGGTATCTGATTTTATCCCTTTCTTTGGAAGGTTTATTAATATTGACACTTCTTCATTTAATTGGGGCGCTGGCTATGGAATCCCTTTTTAATGGAATCATATTAGCTAATGTACTGCCTGTCCACACTCAAATCCAGAGTGCTTCACACAGGCCCGTATTTGAGTAACTGTTCATTTTATAAGAAAAAACCCAAACCAACAAACACAGATCTGTGAAAGCAGAGAGGAATGGCAAAGACAGAACTATGCTGCAATCTGCAACCTGTGTTTCTCTATTGCAATACACGGGGCCCAAAAATAAAGTAAGAGTTACTTCTCCCTGTAACACACAAATGTTATTTCTTCCCTGGTTCTGTCAAGACCTTCCCCCGCCCCCCGCAGGGGGGAATGTAATTATTCACATCTATACAAGCTGTTCGAAGCTATTACCAACTAAAAAAGGCAGCCAGAACATACAAATTTGCACATCATCTTAGACCTGCACTCAAAAAGAGTGTATCTCCGAAAGAACATGGTTTTGGCAAATGTTCCTCTTTAACTTTCTCTTCTTTCCTTAAACAGATTTCAAGACTGGTTCTACTATTTATAGAAAAGGGGGTATTTTGCCTTAAAGTGCTCTCCTGGGATTGGCTAGGAAAGTATTTTTTGCAGTCTGCTTGATTGGTCTTCATTGTAGAGCAATTTCAGAGGCCTGGCTTTGGACACCATTTGCAATGGGTTTATTTCAGAAGGTCACGTCTTGTTACAGAGCCATTATTGCCTCTCCCCCTTGGGACCATTGCAAGCCTGTGACTTTACCCTTCACAAGTAGGTTCTGACACATCTTTTTGACATCCAAGCAAGAAGGCAGGAGCATGTTGCACTAACTCCTTTGACAGAAAGTAGCAGCGAAATGGAAGAGGGGGAAAGGAACAGCAGAAATTCCACCTTCAATAAATTTATTCATTCTCACTGATTTACCTACAGGGGGAAAGATGGAGTCTGGTGTTTTGGTTGTGATGCCCGAGGCCTTTAAAAGACGAGATATCCCACTGTGATACTGGCTTGCTGGAGTCCTCTGGAAGGCAAGTTGTCTGGAAGTTGATGTTATTAAAGACAAGAAGATTGCTTGTATTAACTGTGTCTATAATATATCTAGGTCCAGCACACTGCACCCATGCTGCTCCTTACAGCAGCTTATACTCAGCCTGAGTTCATGCTGCCTGCAAACCCTGCCTTGAGTCAACTTTACTGTGTAGGAAAAACATGACAGTTGCAGTTACCTCCCTGGCAAGCTGCAGGATAGTGTTAAAAACATATAGGACAGAGCCTTCCCGGTCAAAAGGATTTTTGCTTGTCTGCAACTGATGTTCCCAATGCTTACATTGAGCTCATATTATTGAAACCTATAAACAATTGTTTTCACCAACAATGAGGGTTCGTAAGTCTGTTGTCTCATTAATGTCACATGAAATTCTGCAAGGACATTATATTCCTGGTGAGCTACTTACATGGTAACAGACAAGCAGGACAGTAAGATGGGTCTTCCATGCTCATCCCTCAGCTCCAGTCATTAACATGCTTGCTCTGCTCGCTGCTACGCTGATAATAGATTTTCTCCTTTTCTTTTAACACAAGAGGATTTGTGAATTAAACAGACACTTACAGCCCTAGCAAGGTCATACCACAAGACTCTGAACTACAGTTGCTTTTGAAAGAGAGAAACTCATTGCTGATCAGTCTGACCCTTCACACACTTTTACAGAACACAGTAATTTTGAGGCCATTTCAGGAGACAAGAGACCTGTATGACTTCAAGATTAAGATGAAGCTTTCAAACAGGTATTTCAGCATTTGACCAAGTGTCTGTTCTGAATGATTTAGCCTAAGGGTACCCTAAGGTGGAGGTTCCTTTTATAGACCACAGGAAAATAAATGTACAGGTCTTCCAACAGAACCTTGTGCAAAACCCTGTGGGGCGCTGCCCAGCCAGGACATCTTGGAGCATCCCTGAAGTCAGCGCTTGGATACCCTCACTCATATAAAGCCAATACTGCTACAAACGTGCAGCCTAATAATACTCGCAGTGATCTCTGACCTACAGCGTGCGTCTTTACCTAGAATTTGCATCACCCATCAACATTTTTCATACATTTTGCTTTACCTGCCTCTCTGGATTAATCTATTTTTATGTCTTCATAAATCAAACAAGACAGCCCATTGCTATGATTATATCGAAATAAAGGCCTCTTTTCCCCCTCACAGCTACTTTGCTTGCCCTCCACCTCTGTTTCTCAGCGGGTTCTCAGATGCCTTGTTAAGACTTTCAAAGCCTCCCAGCGTACTCTGAGAAGAATGCATCTATCCTGAGGCTACGAGAAAGTAACTCTGCAATAACATAATTTATGAAAATCCAAGTTCAGCATTCTTCTTTTCCTTTCTGTGCAAAGCTAGACAGGAACTGGGGCTGCTGAATTAACCTGGAAGTTTATACCTCACATTACTTATAATCTGAACCGTAGCTGTTTCTCAGGTACTTTATGTTGATTTATCCTTTCAGGGCTAGATCCTCATCTGGTATTTTCCCCACAGGTTAACCATTTCAGTGAGACTGGCTGGATGTAAATTTGTGAAAACTCATCCCTTTCTTTCTTTCTAAACACAAAAAAGTGTAACTTTCTGTATCCAATTTTTTTCTTTGATTTTTATTTCCCCGATCCTTTATATAGTCATTATAGATGTTAAGAAACCTGTTTTGGAAATGATTAATGCTATTAATATTTTTCTAATTCAATAAACCCTCTCATCTTTGAACTTCTTGCAATATTTTTCTGCTTTCTTCAGCTTTCCACTAATTCAAACATATGACAAATGCGAGTCTTCGTTTCATTTTTCTATTATTTCTCATGTCTGATCAAATAAATTAACAGACTTTCATTTCTTTCCCAGGAGTGATGCCCGTATGTTGGTGAAGGCAGCATAAAAATATTACCTGTTCAAACAGGAGGGGAAAAAAAGATAAAAGTTATCTTTTATTCACTGTTCCATGCAAACTGGAGACGCTGATCCTATTCCTTTCACCCTGACAGCGCCCACCATGTTTAACGGCAAATATTGCAAGATTTGCAGAACACCCATCAATCTGGTTTAACTGCACTGCGTTATAATGTCCCTTTACAACCTCTTCATACAGTAGCAGTTATTTTAATCACACCACAGCACTTCAGTCTTTGGGAAGGAATCAGCTGTCCTATCTAATGTATGCGCTCCCCAGTCACACGGCACCAGTCCGGCAGAGCAAAACGCTGCTAATGCAGTTTTCTCTGTTTGGATAGTTAAAGATACATCTCCAGGCCAATTTGTACCTGTGTATTGTTGATAGACAGCATGCCGCAGGCAAAGAGATACTGCAGGAAATGGATTCTCATTTAACCGTGTTTAATTTTGTTCTCTGGATCTCCATCATACATCTTTCCATTTCTCTGCCCACCCAAATCGCTAATGTGAAACAAAGCTACTTCCGTCACTACAGCTCCTAAACTGATGTGTGACGATGCAATGATTGATTTGCCACTCCAGGAAAAGTGGGTCATTGTACACGTTGTCCCACAGCACACTGAACCAAGCCGTCTGTGCCCACAGTGGCGTTTTACAGATTTGGTTTTCGAAGTTCAGGCTTGAGGGGACCTCTGTGAAC
Organism: Chionis minor; assembly: GCA_013398295.1. Lineage (NCBI taxonomy): Eukaryota > Metazoa > Chordata > Aves > Charadriiformes > Chionidae > Chionis > Chionis minor. Next base: position 3,835 of record VZSF01010247.1, on the reverse strand, counting down.
ATCCTTCTGGGTTGTGATGGGAGCACTGCCATTCTAAAATCTTCGTGAGCAGCTTCTAGGGGTCTGAAGTCATCTGTGCTCCTCGGGAGATGGTATTCTGCACCTTACTTGCGTGTTTGCTCCAAGGATGGAAAATGTAGACTTCTTCCAACTCCAGAATATGGGGGCTGTTTGAGATTTGTCACTTTCCAGGATAGGAAACTCTAAACTAATGTAAAAAAAAAATGTATTTTAAATTGTAAAAGGTGTAATTAACAGCTTTTGCAAAGGATTTTGAATGTCAGAAAAAGACTGATGCAAACTGTTCTTTGAAAAAAATACGTTACTTTTACTCTTCTTTTGTGAGATCGCAGTGGTGTTTAATAACTTTTCTCATGTAACGAGACTTGTTGAAACTCACTTTAAGATGGCCTCACACAATCCCAGGGAGACGTCATTTGAAGATGTAAGTCTCAGTACTGAGGGAGAACCTGCCTACCCGTCTATTGCATTAGGTCAGTAACATTAGAAATTGATTGCTGAAAGGGGAATATTTGGCAGGTTTTTCTGGAGCAGCCCAATACGTAACTGAGCACAGATGTCACTGTAGTATCCAAAAGGTCAAGGCAGGGGGGGATTTGTTTTTTATTTTTCATAGGAGCAAAAAAATCAGGGAAATTTAACTCTTACATTTTTATCTGTCTTTTTATGGAAGTTTTAACCAACCTTCAAACCCCACCTGTTTTGGGAAATGATTTAATGAACAATAAGTTGCATAAGAACTTTCTTTAGGGCCTATAATTTTTTCGCTCTGTTTTAGATAAATCCTTACGCAAGCGCCTTCTCCGCTCTTTGCACACCCCAAAGGGTGGTGCCTTCAAGGGCTGAGAACATCTAATCGGGTCCTTAAATCCTTACACTGGTAAAATCCCTCTTGGGATAAACGCTTTTGCCTAGTAGGGACTGCGCTCTGAACTTCCAACTGTAATTTTTGGCAGGCACAACCTGGGATGTGGAGAGAAAGTCAAAGGAAAGCCTAGGACAATGTGATGCCTCCTAATTAGGGGCCCTTCAGCTGCAGCGTAATCCACTGATTTGGCACCCTGCGCTGTGGGGTAAAGCGGGATGGACACAAAGCCACAGCTTCTTCCAGAACCGGTGGTGAGTACCCACGCCCTGAGGGCTCTGCTCTAGCGATCCCTAAGTTGAGGCAGGGAAAGAGAAAATCACTGCCGTTCCACTGAATAAATATGACTTCTGGATTTTCCTACTCTGTTCCTCTTCCTGCCGCTCATCTCCTCTCTTCTGGAAACCCCACAGATGTGGAAGGGCTGCAGGTAAGCAAGGAGGAGATGGTCACAGCAAATGACAGAGCCAGAGCTGAGCACAGCACGCACTGATAAACCCCTGCCAAAGCCTTTCCCTTCTGAAACAGAATCCCTGTAATGGAAATAATTACCAAAGAAACAGACAAAAACTACTTCTGAATGAAATTTAAGCTTCAGCAGACCACAGAACCGCCAGGAAATGCCAAGTACAAGCAACCGTCCCTTCATCCTGAATTCACACCATTTTCTGTTTCTGTTTCCTGTGCAAAGTTATCAATTACTTAGAAACGGCAGTGGGGGGAGGGGGGGATGGATCAAGATTGGGAGGCAGAGTGCCATGGGACAGGCTTCCCCCAACTCTGCCGAAATATCAGACAACTACCTCGTTTTGCGCGGCCTCTTTGGAAAGACGTAGTAGAATGCCTAATACTGGGGAAAAGAAGCAATTTTGGGGGGCACCTCAGGCAATGCCCAGAACGGTGCATGTTGCTGGGGGAGAAAAAAAAGGATGTGATTTTGGAGGGGGCAGAGGGGGTCTCTGGGA
>VZSF01010246.1:475974-504955 GCA_013398295.1 Chionis minor | reverse complement strand
CCTTCCAACGCCCAACATTCTGTCATTCTGTAGTGACAGATCACGCTTTCTACTACTTGGTAGCCAGTTCTACTAATCTATTAATATTTAGGGAAATGTGCTCATTAAAAAAACCCCAAACATTAAGCTATGCACTTAATGTATACTTTTTCAGGATGTTTTCCATAACGTTAAGTAAACAGAGTTCAGTTCTCAAAACATCTTTCATCTCTGCCACCTCCCTTCTTCCCTGGCAGACAAAGATAAGGCTTGCGTAAAGCTTGGAAAAATAATTTTTCACTTTATTAAAATGGCAGACTTTTAAGATAGATGTATCTTAACAAGCCATACAGTTTACAGGAAATTCTTTCTCTCTGGAGAAGGCGATCTTATCAGACAAGAAATGATCCAGACCGACATAAACGACGTTTCCTTCGTTCTGCCCGCGTCGTTCCACGGGTGAGGTTTTCCTCACAGGGAAAACCTACATGGAGAGCGTTCCTGGACTCTCTCAACAGACTTCAGCGTCAGGGTTAGGAACATGACTACTCACACTCAACCACTCACGTGGAAGCTGTAAGTAGTGGTAGCTATGCCCTTACCCGCCGCACACACGGAACCCCTCTGAAAGGGGAACTAATCCGGTTAGAAGTGGCACAGCTGGTTGAGAGGGCGCGCGCTGAATTACTGGAAGAACAATCTTGGTGAACACAACAGACAAAAGAAGTGGGTATCAACATACTTCTACTTAAGGAAGTATTTGGATTTTTAGCATAAGAAAACCAGGAGGAGCCAAACCCCCATGGAAAACTACCCAATTAACTGTGCCTATGTGTTTTTCAAGAGAAATTTAATTTTTGACTAACGTTAAGTGCCTTACTGTTGCCACCCTATCCATGTAAAACTTCCAGACGGTCTTACAAGTCATGCACGCTGTATGCTTTTCCCAGCTATTTATGCAATTTTGTTTTACACCACCACTGGCACCACGGGACTATGACTTACCTTTTCCACAAGCACCAGCACAATGGAAGGAAAAAAGTGAACTATGTGACTTTAAACCAAGATTCAAATTCTGCAGTGCTCTTTTACGCTTGGGATCTTTGAACGCTTATTTTTGGTTTACTTTAGCACAAGCTAGGATAATAAACATTGCCCAATAGACACAGCTGAAGAGGAACAGTACCAGAATTAGTCTATTTAATTCTCAAACCAAGATTTTCACAGGAAGGAAAACAAGTTAGGAAGGATGCACAGGCACAATACCACAATACTCATTCTCCTATCGAATCCTCACTAAAAAAAAAACACAAAACAACCCAACACCAAACAAACAAAAAGACGGCAATACTTTGGCTTCCCTTTCGAAATTTCATCTCATCATACTGGTCCTGATGCTTTTCAGCGGGTGCGCTCTCTCCTTTAGGAGGAGCCAAACTACTCCAAATTGTTTTGACATGAACATCATTATAACCTGCTCCACTGCCCATTTAGCCAAGGAGCTGCTAAACAACATTTAACCCCCCCCAAACCTGAAACCACCATAGAACTCAAACTACTGCAAACCCCCAAATACTCAAAATAAGTTAATTAAATTTCCACCTTCCGTAGGCTCTTTGGTTTTACCAGTTCTAACAGTTTACTCTTACTTCGTTTTTACGTGCCCATCAAAAGAACTCACAACTGTTCTAGGGAAGGGAAAGGGACGAAGGGAAAGGGACGAAGGGAAAGGGACGAAGGGAAAGGGACGTCATCTCTCCTGAGAACAACTCGAATCCCTCATACTCCCTTAGTTCACCCCAAGTGAAGAAGTCACTAATGAAACAGATGCACTAAATCAAAATCTAGAACTTTGTATCAACATGCACACGCAGTAAATACATGGTTGTACTGCAGTGCTCACACACCAGAATTCGGCATAAATACAGAATTTGATGCACTTCCTTGCATGCAATTGTTTGCAGTGCCATATATTGCATAAAACCTGCCCACAAGGACATTTGCAAATGAAAACGACCTCTTCAGTTTGGAAGCAAAAATATAAACATAGCAAAAAGCTTAACTAGAGGAAAAAAGGTGTTCATGGATGTGAGTTTCAATGAGGAAAAATACTCTCAATAATTTTCATAATGTATTTGCCATTTTAAGGAAGAAAAGTTACATCTCAGCTTGAGCCTTTCAAATATTCACAGGAATCCAAATTGTGAAAACACCCCTCAAGAAACCAGGCTATACTTCACCGTGATGAGGAATCCCATGTCCTTCATTATTCCGTTTGAATAAAAACTTTCAAGTTCTTTTTGAACAGTTACATTTGGTACTCAGTATTCTCCAGCTGCTGGAGCCATACTTCATTTACCAACGCCATCCATCAGGAGTAGGAATGGGATTCCAGGAGAAGACATGGTAAGAGTTACAAGGAAAGCAAAAGGTGCTCGTCTCCTTCTTTGTTCTTCTATCCAGATTTTCCCTGACAAAAGGAGGTGTTTCGCATTTTGTTAGATATAAAGGGCAAAAGAAATAATTAAATCTTAGTACTTTTACTACTTTAATGATGTTTGGTTTTCTTTTTTAAGCATTACCCAATATATCTATTCCTTATTCGACAATGAGCAATTAGATAAAAGGTAATAAAACACTGCAGCAATTGAGAACTGAACATTCACTATCAGATTTTAGATTATTTCTCTATCATCAGCGTATCCTACCACTACCATGGGAACTACCGCCATCAGAAGTTATTTTTCAAGACAAAGATGTATTATAACAGTTTATTTGCAATCAGAAAAAGGTACAGATTTCATCAGACTGCTTCACAATAAACATCTTTATACAGTCCATATAAATCATAATTTGAGTATTATGACATTTATGGAAATACATACTACTTCCACAGAAATTAAGAGTATTTGCAATACAAGAAGCCTATTCGAATACTACTGAAAAAATAGTATTCCGTTCTTGCCAATATGTCACTTGATCACTGAGGAAAGCTGCCTTTCCAAGTCAGTTGAAGTAAACATCCACCCCCCAGCCCTACCACTTGTTATAGCTGAGTGTAGGATGTTTACAGGAACTAAAAATTAGCTTAACACCCTAAATACAGCATTGGCTTTCAAGATATCCAGACATGGATCTGCACAGACATACTTCAATATAACGTGCGACCTAAAGGTGGTGCAACTCCCAAGGCACGTGCAACTTATTAAGCCTTACTAACAGTATGAAGTTGGAACATCTATTTTTAACATTTAATCTTCTAAATAATCAGAACACAGTAATATACATGTACAGCCCATGATGCTGTAGAGGTACAAGGACAAAAAAGGTCTCCCGCAGCCCGTGGAGATCAGCTTTCTCTTGCGCTTACCTGCCAAGGCCCTTGGTACTCAAGAGCAGACCGCTTCCAGAAATCTCAAATTCAAGTAATTTTCAAAATTGGAACTTGACACCAAAGTCTACATGGGAGATTAATGGGGTGATAACAAACTGGCTAACAGTCCTCCAAGATGTCTGTCTCAAACTCTTTATGCAAAAATAAACCTTTGTGGTGTTGAACTTTTCAAGTTTCCTTGGCGTGCTCCATTTCACAGCTTTTGTTGCTACATTCATAGATCTTCCTATTTGCGTTTTATTTTCTTAAACCAAATTCCCATTCCTCCTCCAGGACTTTTTCAGGGCACTCCTGTTATTTCAATCTTTTTCATTCTCATTCTCCTCCACATGGGATTAGTTACTTAAAAATGTAAGTCATCATAACAGCAAGAGAGCAGAACACGACTACTTTTGCTTCCACATTTTATCTTAGATTTTACAGGTATGTTTAATTTTATGCCTACAGTCTCAAACAAAGAAAATCTCAGCAGTCCAGAAAAAAAAATAAACTCCATCAGCTGAGAGGCCAAGCCTCAGCCTTCTCAAAGCTCTTGTCTGCGCAGGTGTTCTGCAGATTTACTGGGGGGCAGGAAGCAGAGATGCAGATTATTTCACACATACAAGAGGGGGGGGAAGCCTTCAAACATTTAACAGTTGTTCTTTGCATGAAAAAAACCATGAGCTCTGGCATTTCTGCTGAACGCCGCTCCAAGTTTGCAGCAAGGGAAGACAGTGCTTCACGGAGGCCAGCCTCAAGTCACCCAGGGCTTTGAGGCATTGCTTTTAAGCGGTGACAAAAGCCACCCAGAGAAAATCCACCAGCAACTAATCCGCACCCCAAACGCTGGTCTTCACGGGCGCTCCGCTTGCTCAACAAGCGAGGACCTCTGTGTTCCTCCTGAGCTTCCATCTCCAAAGGTGACGGACCACACAACGTATGACGGGCTGGCCTCTGGACCACCAACCCGGCTTCCATTCAGGCATTTTCCTCCACTTTGAAATTAGTGCGCTGCAAAACATCAGAAACTGGTCCACGACGCCTTATAATATAGACAATAATCGCAGGCTTCATGTGAACAAGAGGGGGTAACTCGTCTGTTGACCACCAGGCTGACATGGCAAATCTGCCTCTTCCATTCCCAAAATTCGTCGTTACTGTCCTGGCCCCGTGCTGCCTAATTCTGCACCGCTTGCTCCAGCTCCGCCTCCCCACTAGCAGAACTGCACAGCACGCCAAATCCCCACCATCCCTTCCCAGCAATCCCAGTACCAACAGCTCACCTGGAATCACCGCATAAATACGCATTTGGGCAACATTTTAAGACACCCACCTTCTTCAGTTGCAAACAGCCATGTCTGAGACACGTGAAGATGTTCAGTGCTTTGTATTTCGTGTATAGAAAAAGGAGATCCTTGTATTTCAAATGCTTGGCAAAAAAACCTCACACAAACAAAAACGCAGTGTGTTTTTTTTTAAAAATGTATTTATTTCCCACAGTTACAAGCCACTTCAATTTGTTTTCATGTGGAGACATATGACAACTGTGTTTTGCGTACATGTATTAGAAACGCGAACAATATAAATGTATGCGTAAGTAAAATTGCATAAGACCGGACTGAAGAAAAACCCAAAAAACCTGAAAAACTGCACATGAACTAAGCTTATTAAAAAAAAACTTACTGCTGTTATCTGGCATGCAGAAAGGCTAAGACAGCACTAATCAAAACGTCTACCAGATTATGAGAAAACATGTTTACTTTGGTCATTCACAGGAGTTTGTTAACAGAGAATGACTCCTTTTTTCTAAGTCCAAATACTACATCGAACTAGGAAACGCTGAATATTTACAGCAAAGAAAGCTTGGAAAACAACTACCAGCACATTTTTTTTTAAAGAAATCAAGATCTGTAGATTCTGCTTCAAAGTCCTTTTTATAAATATATGCAGCTGAATTATCAAGCCAAACATAATATTTAAAAACCATGATTTTAACTGAGACTGCATTAAGTGTTTAAGTTGCTTTAAAAACAAATCTTTGTAGAGGTGCTAACAATGAGTTAGATCAATAAATGAGTTTGGTACCTTCTGTCACCGCACGTGTTCCTCTGTCACCGGTCAGGACACCCAGGTAACAGGAACAAAACAGTGACAGCCATGGGACCACCACAGAGGAACTGGCTGTCCTTGGTTCACGTTTGGTCATTCGCTGCCTGCTTGAAAATCATTACCTTTCCAGTGCTTATCAGTCTAGCTTCCCCAGGGCTAAGAAATCCTAATAGCTTTAATTCTGATAAATTAAAAATATTTCACATTTCTGAGTATTTCTATCTTTGGACATAATCTTTAACAGCATCACTATAGCAAAGTTGAACAAGTAATACCTAGGTTCACTATACTATCAAATAAATTGAACAAAGTCTTTCTTTTAAGTATTAAGGAATAAAAAGAGAACGTTTTGGGAGAGGGAACAACAGAGAGCTAAAGCAGCGCAAGAACATTTCCTGTCTTAGCAGCAGAAGTTACTCGCATAAGCCGTTCCTTGAAAAATAGAAGACTAGAGAGAAACAAAGGAGAAACGAAATCCCAGGCAAGATCCAGGAAACAGCATGTGCAGATCCCACTCCGCAAGAAGAGGGAAGCGCTGAAGCTTTTTTGCAGACAGCTGTTCCTGTTAACAGGATTGCTCTAAGTCATTATGGCACCGAATCAGTGAAGAGTTACTTGTGAGCAACTTTCAAAAGCTGTTATTTATGTGAAAAATAACCCTTTGTAGTGCCATGGTGGGGGGTAGCACAAACCAAGATGACCCTACCACAAACAAGAGTCTATGCTATGTATTGTTAGCGCAAAAATACTTCCTCTGTCGTATTCTTTTTAACCTTTATTTTGGCCTTGGGTTATATCCAGCTTACAAACAATAAGAGCACCACCCACTCATAGGAGGTTCAGGACATGGAATTTCAGAAAACACAAAAAGCAAGGCACGTCAAATAAAATGCCTGCTAAGTATTTGATAGCATTTATAATCGTTTTTCCTAAGAGTCAGACGTAACAAAAGCTGCTAAAACAGAAAATTTCATAAAGCAAGTCTGGTTTATGGATAATTGCACAAGAAATTAACCACCACTTGCTGTTACGTTCCAGTGAAGCGTAATTCCGTCGCTCATACCCCAACAGCCAAGGACTGTTCTGAGCGATACATACGGTATACAAATGGAGCTCCATTTCAGACTGGATTTCAGGAAATCATACCTATGCTATTAATAACCATCGGGTTAATTCATTTAAGGGAAATGAACTGTGTCTAGAGACACAGTGTTAGATAGATTATATATATATATATGCACATATGTATTTATGAGAGCTTTTCCTTCTGGCGTTGCCCAAGAACAGCCGGGTGCAGCAAACATCTGACTGAAAGCTAGAATGGGTACAGCTTCCAGTCGGGGATGTTTACAGCAACAGACCACCATACGTCACCGCAACCGTCCAACAGCACAAAGCAGCCAGGCACCTTTAGAGGAGGGGAAATGAAAAAGAAAAGATTTGACATGCTTCCATAACATTCCAACCAATTACTCTTCAGTTAATAAGGAAAACACCCCCTTATGTTCACATTCATTAAGAGAAATACAGTTCCAGATTCTCAACCGAACAAAGTTTCTAAATGCAACATATTAGAAAAGATATTCTCAATTTTTAATATTTATTTTAAGACCTCTTTAGGTTCAAATATATTTTTGTATATATTTATAAATACATATTTTACTTATACATTTAAAATATATAGAAATAGATTATTATTTTTTAAAGATCCCTTGACTTTACTTCCTTATACCCTCATTCCTTCAGCTCTCAACAATAAATGGGCTTCCACTTCGAACATCCTATGAATTTTCCAGAGAGCTACTCTTTCATAATTATTTACATTTTTAAATAAGGCTATATACAAAATTACAGGCAGCAGCAAAACAAGCCATGTTCATAATAAAGAAAATACCAGAAACAGAAGCTAGATAGAATTCTGGAAACGTTTACTTTCAGTGTCCGAATCCTACTTGATCAGTTTAAAGCTCTATTACAACCAACTAATTAAAAAAAAAACCCCAAACCGCAAACCACTTCTCTTTGGGTAAGCATTAAAAGAGAGTGAGAGGGTGGGAGGGTAAACAATAACGGCCTCAGGATGGAACCATTTTACTTCCCATCTTCAACACATTACTATCAAAACTCCCACAGGACTGTATTCTGTTTTGCAACAATCAATTTCCTCCAAGTTAAAAGAACCTTTAAAATATCAGAATTTAATATTTACAATGCACAACACTGAAAGAGGAAATAATAAATTACTTTCATTGAAATTAAGTGCATTGCACTTAATATCGCAGTTAAGTTGTGGCATGTTCTTCTAACGCCCTGATTCCACACTGCTGTGCACAGAAGTAACCCAAAAATCAAAATTCAAAGGACTCCTGTGGTGCTCCTGCTGTTGCAAAAGCTTCCCCCATCTTGGCAATGGATGCGGAGGGTCTGAAACTGCTATCAGCAAATTTTTTTTTTTTAACCATATAATTCTGGCTTGATCGTATTCACATAATACTTATATGCCTTAATTTTGTAGTTTCTAGTGGATGTCTTCCTTTTACTAACAGAACTGAAAGCAGATTGATATATTCCCCTTTAGCAGGCTTTATCCCTTCAGAAAGGAAAGAATTTTGCACATAATTTTTTTACTGCCAGATCACGAGTAGATTTCAGCAATTTAAGGTTGCTTCTTCTGGGGGGCTCTGTTTAGGCCTCCACAGCAACTCACAAAAAAAGAAATTATGACAAAGATTTTAAAAGTGAAGAAAAACTGTAGTAAGATTACTGTTACAGAAACCAAATCACATACAGTTTTTCAAATAAAGGTTTCCTCCTGAGACATGAAAACTTGTTAGTAGTAAGTGAATTTAGTTATTACAGCAGTATGCCAAGATTAACGAGGAAGCTGCATGCAGTCACTATGGATACCACGCTGACCTTCATTATTTTTGAGAATAAATAGTTAAAAAGCCAGTGGTCATTTGCAACAAAGGCCTCTTCAGGCTGTTCCAAAACTGAAAATTCCTATTTTACATTGGAAAGAAATAGGCTATTTCATGCAAAGGTAGGCACATGGTATTTGACTAATTAGGCTGCTGAGCATTAAGTTGCAACGAACCATTTCTTATACTGCTTTCCTTTAACACTTACTTCTTAAGGAATAATGAAGGTTACTACAATGTCACCTGCCCAGAGAACAAACTCCCCACAACCTCCTTTTTTTTTTTTAACATGTAAATCATGACAAAAGAGCCAATATCCATGACAATGAAGTCTCTCACTGTTTTATCAAACTCACTGTCAACTACAAATACTTACATAGAATCTTACAGAGTGATTATATTTGTATAAAAGGAGTTGAAATTTTCATTTCCAAATGCGGTGTTAAAAAAGGCAGCGGCATTTACAGATCACTTTGTACAACTACAGGCTTGAAAGATACAACTTCTATAAAAGTTCCATCAAAATTGAAGCCATGTATTTATTAAGAAGCATCTTCAGCTATTTTCCCAAACATCTTTTTTTTTTTAAACAAACATAACTAGACAGCACACTTCTCATGAAAGGCACTGCCGTCTCATTTTGGTAAAGCTTAAAAGCACTGAAACCAAACAGGGTTTATTATCACGTCATCACAAACTGAAGAACGTTGACTGCTGGCTTCTGTTAATGCCTTTAACTGTTTTTCTTAAGAACAGCAATAAAGATCATTCTTTGAAGTGTGAAATCCCCTCCTTAACTCCACACTTCGAGAACACACAGAAAGATGCAAATCTGCAAGATTACATAAAGTCCTTCTGGCACAGGAAATTTACCTATTTGTCATTTTCCAACAGCAATGGACGATCACCTGCCTAGGAACAGGTCTTCAGCTGTCAATACTCCAGAATAACAACAACAACAACAAAGTTTAATACTTAAAAAGGGGTGCCATTACGATACCTAAAGTTTGTGTTCATTCCCAATTTCCAAATCAAAGCCGTGCAGGCCAGAATTTTCCCAAGTCTCAAGTATTATTTTACCCAGTCACGGTGAACTTTTACTGCATGGTACTTCTTCAACAAGACGGGAGGAAGGATGGGAGGAAGAAGAAGGGAAGAGGGTGAAGAGGCAAGCAGCCAAAGAGAGCTTGTTCCTTCTCTTCTCCCCACATCTTAAGGTGTCCTCACTCTACAGCCACCACGACCCGCTATAACTCATGGAATTTGAAGCTTTGGTTGTCACATAGAAATGGTTAAATATAAACGGAGCCAAAGAAGTGAGTCTGTGTGTGCGCTGGAGCCAAGGTCTTGTCAATCAGTCCCTCCACCAGTTCAGCCACTGGTGTCTGATACAAGCAAAGAAGCGACTAGAACTGACCAAGGGAGACAGACGTTCACTACTGCCCTTTTGGTTTTTGTATAAAGTCACAAGTCTTGACCAGACCAGAATCAAGTATTAAACGTTTAATCCTAAATATAAAAGGGATTCTTGATGTGCACACAAATTTAAAAAATAATACGAAGAACTTCATGATGGAAGCCAGCAGTCAACATTCACCAGTTTTCTAGTAGTTGGACTTTAAAATTCTATATAGCCAGTTTAAAGACTAATTCTACATGAATTGATATGCTCTCAGTATGCTCTTTTCTCCCTCCCCCCCAAACTCCTCCTAAGTATACATCTAGGCAAAAAAATTATAAATCCAAACATTTTTTTTAACAGATTCTTTCCCTTTTTACCTTATAGTAATGTAATTATACTAATCTATTTAAATACAATTTAATACAATAAATTCCTCTGATAAGGAACTTAACTGATAGTTAAGTAGCCAGAACAGATTATACACTGAAAGTCCCTCTTGTCATTTTTCTTTGTTCCATGGGGAAAGAGGGGTCAGAGTCTTTTCACGAGACAGTTTATTTCTTAACTAAACGCTCAAAGAAATTTATCCAACTCTGAAGTATCGATTAAATTCTCACCATTTTTATATATTTTTAACTAGCCTTATAGTTCACACGCATTTTTATTCCACTTTTTCAGGGATCACAAAGGATAAATTAAGCTATTTGCCCTGGATCAAACGGTGTGTCTGAATCAACGTTACATTTTAAGCTTGCAGCTCATACGTAATCCAAATCACATCATCTCCAGTAGCACTTGTCATGCAGTGATTCAGACACGTTACTGCCTTGAATATCAATTGTAGGTTGTAGGGACCTTCTAACACCCACAGAGAGTTCACTAGAAGTTAACAATGCACAATGAATTATGACGAAGTAAAAAGTGTACATAAGTACAGTTTTAATACTGCATTTCCTGTGTATTTTCAGGGAAGCACACACTCTGCTTCTTCTGATCACTAATACATATGCACTACAACTAGCAATTTTCATACAAGAGGTGAAATGATTTTTTTTTTTTAAATTGGGTGGTGAATTCTAAAACAATTGAAGAGATTGAATCTAACATTACCATTTGTAAAGAAAGAGGAAAAAAAAATGTCTTGATATTTTAAAAACATATGGGAAAGCACGAAAGTAGAATGTTACCAACATAGCTGAGACCAAATTTAAGGAAAGGCTGGATGCATATGCCATATATAATAATTTCAGAAAAACAAACACCTAGAAGTTTGCATTGTAAAATAACATTCTTAACTGACTAAAGGAGACCTAAGGAGGACGAACTACAGAAAAAGGAGGACGGTGTGAGCCAAAATAAAGTTCAGATCCTGATTCAAAAGAGCCTCTGCCCAACTGCCCCATATCCAAGTCTGAACAAAGTTACCAGACTAAATTTATGACTTTGTTCTATGGTTAAGAATGAAGGCAGTAATTAGACACCACCCCAGCACAGTCTTGTATTCCTCGGGCTGAGCAACACGGCTTGGCCTGAAAAAACTGTATGTTTATTTATAGATATTTATATATATTTACCATCTTGGATCTCCATTAGGTGAAGTAACAGACCCAAGAAGTGATTCAGCCAAATTAAGTCTTTATTTCAAGTAACTTGTGAAGTTCTGCAGTAATCTGTCATCTTCACAGTCACCACAGGGGGCAGGAAGTGGCTAATCCAAGATCATTTGGCTTTAAAAAAATTCCATCAACTACACTGAGAACTTATCATAATGTATTGCCCTCATAAAAATCCCAACCAACAGATAACCTGCAATTGAGAACAGAAAAAGGAAGAAAGAATATTTGCACCCTTACTTGTATTTATTTTCCTCAGAGCACAGATATTCAGCAGTTTATATTGCTATATAATACACAGCGACTAGCACTGCTATTTTTGCTTTTTTAGATTTTAAACTTTTCTAGGAAGATACCTACACCACAGTGCATTGACCGGTAAAGAATTGCAAGCTTTGGAGAAATGTGAATACTCTGAATGTATTAGGCCAGATTTCACATAAAGATTCAATTCCTTTCATTATGTTCCCATAAAGTATTCCTTCTTCAGATTTATCATGAAAAATTAATTATACAAACTCAATGAGTTTAAGATACAACTCAGTATTGCTGGCTGCAGTATAGTTCCAATTTCATAGTTTCAGCTATTTACCTTTCTCTTTTGGTCCCTCTTAAAGGAATGGAATTTTTGCCTCCTTCCTGGTGAAGAACTACACTGAAAGTAGATCGTTTGATGTGGGGTAGATTCTTGGAGATACTTAATTAGAAAGTATTAAACCAAATCACTGTAAATATTTTACAGCTACCTCTACATGACATGTCTCCGTGTTATCCGTGGCATCCTGAAAAGTCTTCCAATTCCTAATCTGGGCCCATAGTTTGCCTTTTCTTCTTTCAAGGTAACCAGCACCTCTGGATCAAGATGACAGAGCTGTCTGTAAAAAGTGAGCTCTTTCTTGTTAAAGGCATCTTTAAGTACAAGATTCAGATGATCCTCCAATCTGGAAAACAAAAAGAAATTCACACTATTGAATATACAATTGCTGATCACCTCTTAAAAAAACAAAAAAGAGAGAGAAGACAGAAGGAGGAGGGCAAAAAAATAACCCTAACACTTCACCGGAAACAGAAACCAGGTATACATTTAATAGATATTCTTGGTAGTAGTATCAGAAGAGCTCTACCCATGAAAAATTAGCCTAAATGCATGTAATTCAGTCTTTACTATTTCCAGTAGCAAGCTTCCTAAAATGTTGAAGCCCTCTATGCCTGCTGACTCAAATATGTCCAAGCGTGAATGGAAAAACCTCCCTAAAAAACGTGAGATGAAAGACGTTATATAAATACGCCATTTGTTAGGCTAGGTTGGTTCCCCCCCCCCCCCCCTTTTTTTTTTTGTCTTTTGAGTGGATATCAAGTGAGTCTGGTGTCGCAGACTCCAAATCAATGACACATTTAGCACACTCCTTCACTTAATGACTTTTCACTCACATTTGCAATTATAATTCTCTGGTGATATCAGCCGCCAACAATAGTTCTCTGTGACACTGTGATGGAAGCAAGTTGAGAACTGCAGGGAGACATTTCATACCGCAAAGTCCCTTCGCTTACCTCCGCTGAACAAGGCCACATTTGCATAGTCTGTTGATATCAGCAGTCCAACAATTAAGTCTAAAGCACATTACTATATTGCTGGAGAAGCTGGTAAGGGCCAGGGTACCACGAGATCCGCAGCAATACAAGGCAAATGTTCCCTTTGTGAGGGTAATCCCGTGTGAACGTATTCCAATCCTTGCAAACAAGTCTACTTGCAAATATGACAAATCCTGGCATTCTCACACTCTTAATTTCGGTGAGCAGAGCCTGGAGATTGTGACTGCAGCCTGGAGACTTTGGTGACAAAGTACAGTATCGCGACAACATATTTTCCCTGCTCTACATCGTGAGTTCAACTCCTCCACTACAATTAAATCCTGAAGGATATCAGAATGAGAAGTGATCTGCACACCAGCATCAATCCTAACCTTGTCCCCATGAAAAATTATATATTTTTAATATATAATAGCGTATACTATTTTTAATTACTTCAAAGAAAATAAGCTCAACCCAGCAAGTCATGAACATCAGATAAGCGCGTGGCACTTGGTTTTACAAAGCATCTTTGTCCTTATGCACAAGTTCAAAAAAAAAAAAGTTATTTGTTTTGCAATAATGCCCAAGAGACTCATTCTTTTTAAGTACACATACACAGCCGGCTTCCACGAAGGGAACAGTCCCCACAAGAACAGCATGCAGTCACGGCATCCACTTCAGCATCAACAACCTCAAAACCAAACCAAAACCCATACAACGTAAAAGAATGCAAACCACCTTTCAACTCCTCTCCGAATGATTATCTCTATTTAAAATGTAGATTCCACCGTGTTCTTCTCAGAGAAGAACTTTCAGGGTTTACTGACAGTAATCGGAAACAGACGTAACACGATGGCAAAACAGTTCATTTTGAAAACATGACTCCATATTCTCAGATCAATCTTGCATAGGAACTGACAAACGTACTTAGAAAACTACTACTTTCATAGCCTCTCACTCAAACACCATCTCCTCTAGAATCAAGGCACCTCCTTCAGTAATTTATAACACAATTATTAAAAGAATTAAAAAAGACTGTAAATATGCTAGGAGTATATCTGACAAATTTGACTCATGGTTCCCTACTTGGAGCAACATAACGTTCAAAATTTAGTTACTGGACCACAATAAGAGGCACTCAATTTTTTGTGGAGAAGCAGCGAATTTCTGTTGTCTCAGCTATGTCTTGATCTAAGCCCAAAACTCCAGAGCAGGAGATGGTTTTTAGCAGGATTTTTTTTTCCTAAGCCATGAAAAAACTCTCTCATTTTCATCCTGATTGTTGAAAATTTTGCTTATCAACTATCGAATGCATTAGTCTTGTTTTGCTGTATTCTACACAGATTTACCAGTATAATCTAGAAAAAATGACATGGCATTCGCAGATGGTTCCTGACAAGCACAAGAAGCACCATACTCATGTCTGAGAAAGTCAAAAGAAGAGGTAGAGTACCAGCAACTTGTGCAAGGCACATGGAACACCTCCATTTGGGATTCATTTTAAAAGATGTGGACAAAAGACATAACCACAAACCGCTAAAAGATTTATCAAAGGCAGAACGTACCCAACCAACCCCACATGAAAGAGCTTTGGGGCTGCTTTGATGAAAGGTGAGCGGTTCATGTAACACACTTTGACTTTAAGACACCTTTCGAGACAGTCTGCCACCACAGTCTCACCTGGGAGCTGAGGAAGCCCCAGCTCAAGGAACACATGGGAAGATGAGCTGGAAAACCAGCTGGGTCGCTGGTTCATGTGGCTGCAGCCAACGGCAGAACGTCCAGCTACAGCCTGGCAAGGGAGGACCTCAGGGAGCAACACAGGGCTCCAAACACACTCGTGGGCAACCAGGAAGATGTCACAGACTGCACCCTCAGCAAACTGCCAGCTGCTGGAAAAGCGGAGGGGGCAGAGAAGAAGAGGGGGCTGACACAGGGAATGGCAGCGCTTCTACCAACTGACACAGACCATGGCAAACCCCAGGACGGGGCCAACAGAAGCCTCATTGCATTCCAGAAGGAACAAGCTCTGCACCGGGGCAGAAGAACCCCACGCATCAGCACGGNACCTAGAGGACCCTCACTCTCTCCAAGGAGGACGCTGAGGAACCAAGGAGGGTCCAGCCCTGCGCCACCAAGGCGGTTGGGGCCTCAAGGGTGTCACCCACAGGGAGACATTGGGGGAGATGGGCCTGTTTTCTCTGGCGACGAGAAGGCTAGGGACCATTTAAGAGCTGTCTGCAGCTACCAAGAGGGGAACTCTAAAGACAGTCGAGACAAACTCTCTCAGCACCAGCAGACAGGATAAGAAAGCGCAATGGCCACAAAAGGCAGCCTGGAAAACTCAGGTTGGACATGATGACAACCTTTTTCACTAGGAGAGTGGTGAAGCTCAGGAACAGTCTTCCCAGAGAGGCTGTGGAATCTCTGTCCTTGGGGCTTTTGATGGCTTAGTAGGACAAAGCCACGGCTGATCCCATCAAGTGCTAGTTACAGCCCTGCTTTGAACAAGTGGCTGGACAAGAGACCTCCAGAAGTCTCTTCTGACCATTAAACTTGCAACTCCATAATCTCATTAATTCCTGAGATACACTTCCAGCAACTATAGCCTTGCTTAAATAAATATCCTCAAACATGATCAAGTCGTTAAGTCTTTGGACGCAGATTCATCCATAGATGACATCAGTACGGACTTCCATATAAACAGCCAGGTGTTATCAATAGACTACACAAATATTTAATGTTAAGACTATTTTAATCAGCTGGTGCCAAATATTTTAAAAAATAAACTACAGAGAAAATAAAAATTGCACATCTAAGCCTACTGGATTCCAATATGCTGCCAAACCACTATCCTAGGGTCACCTCTGTAGATTACTCATTACGCTCTCCCAGAAAAACTGCTTCAAGATTATAATTTTATGCCCATATCTTTAAGAACGGGCAAGATGAAAGATGTTTCCACCCAGCCTGCTTGTAGAAGCTTCCTCTAATTTGAGAAGGACACCACAATGTTTCCCACAAGACCTAACTTTGAACATGAAACTTTTAAAATGTTGCTGCTAAGCAATACACCAGGATGCATTACACTTAGGGATAGACTACAGATTTTAACTCCGTTTTTCCCTAGCAAGCCTCAATTTTGTTTCCCCCAATATTAAATATGGCTTTTCAAGGCATGATACAGTAAATATAGAAGGTGGACAGTATGACCCATCAAACTGTTCCTTTTTGTCACACTACAAATGCAGAGCTTTAGTGATAATCAGAATTAAACCAATTACAGTAAACAAACAGTTTGTGAGTAATTTAGGAGTAGAAGGAGTGGTTCCTAGAACTCACTCCTAGAACCACGCGGATAAAAGCAATAATTCAATGCAACAGACAAAACAGCTTGATGAAGGGGAAACCTAGGTCATTCTCCGGACATTATAATCCTGCTTTTTGGGTACTTTTGGTCCAGTGAACCTTGAATTATCCCATGCTATCAGGGAATTCCAAAAGAAGAATGAAAGGTATCCAGTTTAATCAGTAAGACTAGAAGCTAACTCTCTTCCTTGCACTGACTGGTGTTTTTCACACCTTCTGGGGATCTAGCCAATATACTTGTTTAAAAAAAAACCTTCTACACCCATATTAGCAGGTAGCGTACTGCGACAGGAGGCGATCTGCAAACAAAACAGTCTGTCCTGAAGACAATACTCAAATTACTTATATTCCAGGGGGTCTCACTTCAGAATTAGCTCTAGTCCTACCTATGGTGTAAATAGCCTTAAACCAAATGCATCAGCCAAGTCCAGAAGGACACCTTTCAATTTCGTTTCATTCAGAAGTCAAGTCAGAGAATCACAGGATGGTTTGGGTTGGAAGGGACCTTAAAGATCATGTTCTACGACAACTGCAGAACAGTAATTGGAGATGATCAGAACAGTCATGTCAAAATCGCAATCCTGATCCCAATTAAAACATGAATGTAGTTCACTACATGACCTTTCGACTGTTATATTAGTTGCATCAGTTCAGCACTATGTTCACTGAGTGTCAAAGGAAACGGTGGCAAGCAGAAGCCGATACAGCAGGAAATCCTTTCTGAAGCTTTAAGCCATCAGGTAACTCAGCAACATGAATTAGAATAATATCCCAAGGGAGTTTCATTTGGCAACAAATTTTCTAAAAATACTGGAAAAGTACAGGTCCATCCTGGGGTTCACATCAGCGCTCACAATGTCAAGAAATATCCTAAACCTGCACTGCCAAACGCTATCCAGTCAGAGCTGCTTCTGCTACTTGGCAAGCCCTGCTCTGAGCAGGATTTAAAAAAGTTTTGTAGGATCTGCTACAAATTATTCCTACATTCAGTGCTGGCAAACTATTCTCTCAGAGATGGTTGTTTAGGATTTATCTTCTTCCTCTTTGTTTTTCATATGAAAGCAACCACACACAAAAAATAAGCCGTTTCCTAGGGGAAAAAAAAACAGGGTTAGCAGCAAAGAATGCCATTATCCAGCATATAGTGATAGGCATTCTCAAGATAATAATGCACCGTTATTCCAAAGTTAATCCTGAAGCTGCATTTTAAGTCACAGAACCTAAACACTTAAATTTTACGCATGTCTGCAAAACAGAGTAATGCACGAATGTGACAATTACACACAGCTGAGGTCTTTGTCACACTCATAGATAACAACTGCGCAATAAGAACATCATTTAGTGCAATTGAGTGTTGTTTTAGAGTTATCTTAATGAGGAAAGCTGTTGCACAACGACCATTCCAAAAAACACGAAGAGAATACTCACACCACAGAGCCCGACTACTGGTGCACTTTCAGGATAGTTTAAACTGCACATGGTAAAAGCACTGTGCCACAGGAGTAGTCCTGCTCTGTCTTCCAGCTGAGGGATTCCTGCTTCCCCCACTGTCACAGGAATTTTACAATTTCACGATACAAGTTACTCAGACAACCACTGTATTAGCTGCAAACTAACCCTGGGGAGGGGAAAAAAATAATAATAAAATAGAGATCAGTTTTCTGCTAGAGCAGGTAGCTGATCTGTTACTGGATGGCAGGATGATCCTTAGCACTGACAGAAAGAAGGTTCTGTATAGGGCAGCGCTGCCTGTTTTGGTGGCAATATAGGGTTAAATCAATATAGGTGAATTGTTTGACCACAATAGGAACCTTTCCCCACCACACTCCCAGAAAAAGACAGCAATGCTTAAGTCTGCCAGTATCAATGTTTTGAGTAGGGAACAGTCAGGTGAACAAGCTGCCCATCTCAAAGAGTAAAAAAACCAACAAAAATGAAATCTGCAAAATCACGCTCCCTTAAAGGCAGTATCACCTTTATAACCATTTAGATGTAGCTCCAATAGTCCCATGCCTTGCAACAGGAAAGTGACATTTGAAAAAAAATAAATCCCAAAAAGCCAGCAGAGGAACACCAAGTCGCCTTTCACACTCTGCATCAAAGTTCACCCCAACTGCCAGTCTGAAAACTGTCCTTCAGCATTTTTCGTTAACATGGAGCTGCTCCCACAGACTTCTATGCCAAAGGCAGTCAGCAAACTCCACCTCCAGGGAAACCAGCTGAGCAGGACTTACACGGCAATCGCTTTTCCTAAACGCTGGAGGGAGTGTGAAGTCTGTCTTACATTACCAATGCTCCACCTGCTGGTATGCGGACAGTACAGATTAGTCCAGAAACCATCCTGACCTTGAAGAGAGGCAAAGACAAACCAAAAGAATGCAGAAATAAACAAAAATGTTTCCGAGTATTCAGAAGCATGTAAATCACCTAAGGCAAAAACTTCCCTTGAAGAACGTGGCAGTAGAATATGTTTCTGAATACTAATACTCCTGAAAAATATTTGTGAAAACATCTACCCAAGGATGCGGTTCCATCCTGCCCTAGCTGGCTATCCAGCTACTAACGCATTAACATTAGTTACTTCATTAGGTCAAGGTACAGCTCTGCAGAAAAGCCTGCATGAGATGCGAGTCAAGCCCAAAAGTGGAGCTTCCACACAAAAATATCATGAAGTCTGGAGTTTCTGCATTACAAATTTGATTTTATAGTGAACTTTACTAGAACCCAACCTAAAATCTCATTAAAGCCAGGCATTTCTCTAAAACAAATGAGCCAAGAAAAAAAATAAATTAAAGCTGCTCACCTCATTTCACATTTACATATGAAAAATAATGTGCCTACAAAAATAAAAAAAATAAGCAAATACGTGGGTTTTCATAGGAATCCTGCCATAGTCACATAGACATAGGTGATGGTCCCTGAGAAGTCTGAAGGGGGAAGATGCTACAGCCCTCAAGACTTATTTCACCTGTTCAAAGAGCTGAAAGGTGTCTTCATTCAGCCTTCCTTCCACAAGGGCCTAGTATCCGTTTCAATTGCCTTTTTATGAGCCAAAAAAACCAGGCTGGATAACTGAGGAAAACAGCTCAAGGTGCTTAGAGACTGACTCAACTTGTAAATCGGCTATTTTCCTCAAACTCTTCTATTTTGTTTACTTTGTTTTACAGACATCTGCTACTTCTGTTGTTTATCCGGGTGACCAACTGTGAATTCTCAGTCACTTCTCAGAACTGTTGTACCTCAAGCAGAGGTCACTGGGGACCATATTAGCTAAAACAGAAATGTAAAAACATCAAGAAATTCTCCTAAGGAATCAACTCAATTAATAAAAAAAAGAGCTCAATTTCATGTGCAGTTCCTAGTCTTCTTTCAATGCGAGGAATTAAAACTTGTTTCTTAATTTACATATAAACAAGAAGTTGGGTACCATTAACCACAGCAATAAGGAACTCCACACTGCAATCTGTGTAGTGTAAGAAAGCACAACAAATTAGCCAGTGCTTCTTCCCTGATATCGTAGTATGCAACTTCACCATACCATACGGAATCACAGCTTCAATCAGCGCGTTAGAACAAAGGAATGTTCAAGTACGCAGATTCATTTTACATTCCTGAGATTTTACCGCTTCTAGCTAATATTTGGCATAACCAGACTTTTCACTGAACCACCAGCTTAGCAGTTCCTGATCCAACTCATGTGCTTATGAAGATAACTCATCA
The DNA here is from genome assembly GCA_013398295.1 of Chionis minor. Classification (NCBI taxonomy): domain Eukaryota; kingdom Metazoa; phylum Chordata; class Aves; order Charadriiformes; family Chionidae; genus Chionis; species Chionis minor. The sequence continues at coordinate 484,897 of VZSF01010246.1, read as the reverse complement.
AGTCACCATATTCGAAGTGAAAAGACAGATTCTTCAACAAGGAAACTTGTATTTTCTTTGCTTAAAATACATACCTGTCTGTTTTGGCTCTTCCCTCTCCTCTGATTTTTTTTTTTTTTTCAATTACACTAATTTAAAAAAATAAGTTGCCACATCCAATCCAATGCTTTTAATATTATTAATTACAAAATAAATGTAGTTGATATCCTCAGATATTACGTGATTAGGCACAACTGCCTGGTCTTGTATTTTTCATTCGATTTCAGCCTGTATGACTTAACTTTGAGTTCAAAAGCCTAACCAAAATTTTACAATTTTGTTTGTTCAGCGTTGCTGTAAAATACAAATTTCTTCAGCGGGAGTTCTTTTATACCTGCTCTCTGCTCCCTTTGCAAAAGCCCAGCTGACTCAAGGGAGGACTGGGAAACAAGAGAAAAGCTAGTCAGGGTTTGGAAGGGCTGATCAAACGTCCTTTCTCTTACCCTAACTGCTGCCAACTGCCACTTTGCTGCAACGCAGCATGGCAGGGTTTCTTCCAGTTCCTAACAGGATGAACACAAAGTGCTAGTTTCAGTCCTGCTACGTGTCTGGTTTATTCCCATGTTATTGCTGAGGTGCCCAAGGCTGAAGGCTTGTGTCACACATTGTTGGGGATGTTGTGCGACTTCAGAAATCGCTGCTTGCCGATTCAAGTTTTGAACGGGGGAATCTCTGTTTAGCATTACAGTTGTCTTTTCTGTTACAAAGGCTGGAGATGCACCATACCGATCTTCATAAAGCTGTAGAAGTCACCTTAATTTTCCTTAATACTTCCTTGAAATCCCTTGATATATTCAGAACAGATGAGGGACAGATTGCAGAAGAACGAGCTTCCCCGGTACCAGAACATTCATGGTGTTCCAGTGACCCGAAAGTGCCTGATCCCATCAGCAGACGGCTTAGTTATCCCACAGCAAAGAGCTATGCGAAAATGAAGATGTCCTTGACCTACAGAAAGATTGGGGGAGTTCGGCTCATAGAACCACCCTCAAGAAAAACATTCTTGAAAACACTGCCTTGGTCTTATTTAGGTGAAGTATACACCTGTCAAACTAATACTAAAAATTAGTTAGCTGTAATATTTCTTGTCTTAACCTAATTCAATGGAAAAATGTGCTTACTTTGCTTTCTAGAAGTGAGCGCAATACTGATTACTCTAAAGTTTTAATGGTTAAGTTTACTGAACAATAATTTCAGATAAGCAAAACTCCAGAAGCAGCAGGTTGAGGGGAAATTACGAGAAAGAATGGTTATTTACAAGCACGATCCGTATATAACCAAATCATTTAGTTACAAAGTTTATCAGCAGTACTAATAATATATCACATGTGGACTCAACAATACTCTCAGAAAACATCTGGTTAACAAAACACATTACACCAAGCATATAAGTATGTTGCAAGAATGTATTTTAAAATAATGATGCATATCAAATATGGACCAGTCAGCCAGTAGAATGAATATGGATAAAGAGATGCGTATATCTATGAGGAGCCACAAACAACATGCAGCTTTTGTGCCCCCCGCCAGGGCACAGGTAAGGATTAGGTAAAAGAAAGGAAGATGTGATGGAAAACTCACAGCAATTTTAACTTTAAATAGCTAATCAAAGCTAACACTGATGAGAGACTAATTGCTATGAGTAGTGACTCTCCAGGTCCAACAGCCTTAGAAATTCTAGGTAACAGCAGCTAAACAGCTAGGCAGGTCAGCGTTTGCTTAAAGCAGAACAGTCTGTTCTACTTTTACACTTTTGTTTCCAATTTCTATCTTACTAAATAACTCTACCCTCTATCTTACAATTCTGTTTGCCTGGTACTGAGGATACGAGGAAAGGACAGTTTGGTAAAGGCTAAAAAAAGAAAAAAATGCTCTGTGCCAGCAGCCCTGAGCAGTTTGTACCCTGGGATATATGCTTAGGAAGCTCACGCACTAAGGAGCATTTTCTGCCAAGCTGCAGAGGGTCAGCAGGGCATCCATCTTCTGTTGCCAAGCATCAGCTTTGGGAAAATAGTACTTTCCAGAATGTACAAATTTGAGCCTTTTCTGTAGGTTATCAACAGTTTGCAACATACCTCACCACTCACCCAAAAACTGTGGACTCACGCTGTGACTTCTGCATATAAAAATATGCAGTTAGCGCACCAAACACTCAAAATGATGAACTGAGCAGTTTAAGATAACGCACAGAAAAGAGCTCAGTCTTCAGGAACATTTAGAAACACTTTGAACATCAGAAGAACGACGACCCCACATTTGGCTGAACCATGTTGTATCTGCAGAGAAAACAATGAAGTGAATGAGGAAAGTCCTTGGAGGCTCATCTGGTATTTTGATTTATTATACTAATGTTAAGCCTCCAACATTCATTCTCCACACAGCTCTTACGCAGCAGAAGATTTGTTTTGGATTAACTTATTTTATTCCTACGTTCTTTATATAAAATGCTCACGTTCCACTAACACTACTTTGGTATCCAGCATCGTGTTGATTCAGTATGAAACATAAGAATTGAACAGCCTTTAGTAGTTTAGCTTCCTCATTCCCACAGGATTCAACATGCCCTCAGACATGAAACAATCTTATGTAGGGCACTTCTTGCGAATATTTTAATCTTTTTTCCTTTATCTTTCTAACCTTCATTTCTGCAGAAATACAGACCTAATTCCCCTCAACCTTCTGTGCTGTTAAAACTCTTTACTGGTGGTGCTCAGACTGACACACCCTAAGAAAATAGTACCAGGAGCAAGCCGGTATTACTAAAGGGTAACTTCAGGCATAGAAAACTTATCTGTACTAAATAAATTTTAAACTGCAAGGTGGGTTGTGTCTCTTCTCACGAACTGCCAGCTCAGACAAAGCAATGCCTCTTTAATGGGCAGTAGGGCATCCTCCAGTTAGACCAGTTCACTGCTGTTGTACTGTACGGACCTCCCAAAAAAAGAAAAAAGCAGGAACATTTTGAAACAAGTATAAACAGGAAAGGCTGAGGTTGCTATTGTACTGACAAAGTTACTGATAGGCTGAGCAGCAGGACCTAAGTACACTCTTCCACACGTATGCATTATTATTATTATAAATTGATATTATAAGCTTTTTGAAGCAAGAATCAGTGGGGGAGGAGTTCTGTTCCTTAATTTTTATTTTTTTTTTGTAGAATCCTTAGCATTGTGCTAGGTGTTAGGGGATCAATCATTCATCAATACAACCAACCATCCCTTTGTTCTTCTTTACCTTCACCACTCCAAGAAGTGCCTTCAAGCAAAACCTGGAAAAAGATCACCAAGCCAGGCAAGGAACACAGTTAGGCTAGAGAGCTACCCCAGAAGTTTTCAAACAAACTAGATAAAATAAATTATGTAAACAAATTATCCCAAATACATCTTGCTACCTTCTAGACCATTTCAGGGAAAAAAAAATAATTATCATCACGCAGCACGTGTGTTATCCAGGCACTAAGATTTTAGATCATTTTAGTATTATTCCATGTTACACAAGCCAAACTCACAGGTGAAGTCTATAAAACTGAACAGGTCTTTTTAAGGTTTTCCAACCCAGATAGTTCCAAAAGCACTGACCTTTCTACTCATCCCAGAAGTTCCCTGATAGCGGCAGGCATGTTTTCACCATTATATACGCTTCCAGCTACAAGTTTTTTACCTCTCTGTTCCACAGATCACAAGAAAAATCGCTATGACGTTAACTGGACCAAAAATGCAAGCAGCATGCGAACAGCATACTCACAGTCTATTCAGCTTGTTCTCAATCTGATTATTCACCTGTTTTGTACTGACTGCCATCTGCCCACTCCTCCTGTCTGCCTCTGACACACACTTTGTGTCATCTCATAAACTTTTTTTTTTTTTTTGTAATAGCACCTTCCTGCACACTTCTCCCAGGTCACTGATAAATACAGTGAATAAACTTAATTGTAAGATTGTTTCCTGGGGCTCCTCGGTCATTACATTTCAAATCGACTCCAATGGAGCAAAAGTTGTGCCATGTACCACTTAAAACTCCTATATACTTATTTCCTGCCTTTAAATATATTTAGATACATAAAATATGTATGCAGATGATTTATACATATTTAATATGTATACAAATATATTTACATACATTTTAAGACAGAAAATAGATTCAAGCACACAAGTCAGCCACTACTCACTCCCATTTTCTCCGTTTAAACTGCAGCATGAGCACTAATCACCAGTAGACATGTACAAGAGTAAGGACGCAGGTATTTTTATTTTAGGCAAACAATCCACTGCTTCACAGGACCTGACAGCTGTCTCCATTAACTCTACGGCTGTTGTAGCCAAATCTTATCATATGTTGAAAAGGATGCTGGGGTTAATTATGTAGTTCCAATCTGGCCCTTTTATTAGTATCAGGAATGTTCGTTTCCTAAGTTGTACATGACAGTTGCTTAAAACTCCATCTGGCTTTTTTGATTTACACCAGGAACTTCCATGCTAAGAGTTCATGAATGTATTAATTGCACTGATTTTTCTTCCTCTCCTAAGGAAAAAAAAAAAAATAAAGTTTTCAACAAAACACTTCAGTATGAACAAACTTGTAAATGCCTGTTAGCATTTGGAAATTCAGGAAGTAACAAAGAAAGGTTCCATGCTTCTTTATATAAGGAGGATTTGTTTAAAAAAAAAAAAGTAGAAAAATAAATCCAAAAGAGCCTTCCCTTCACTTTGTCTGCCACTGACCTTTAGACCTGACACCCACTGCATCCTGTGGGAAACTTTTTCCAAGAATCAACTTTCTTATAAATGTTTTAGCAGATTTAAGCATCCAGGCTACATTTTATTTGCCTATATCTACAGAATGAAAAGGCTACTGAATAACAACCACATATATGCGGACTTTTGTATTCACATAAATACCTGTTAAGCAATAAAATATAATGTAATGGTATCTTGAGAATGTGCTACATCACAGTGCTTTTGAAGTGGGTTGTTTTTGTTTGTTTTTGGTTTCTAATGAGGTTTACTCTTACAACTGCTACAAGTCTCTGCTAAGATGCATACAACTGCATTGCTGTCCGTTTTCCTGCCTATGGTTTTAAAACAGATTTGCATATCCTCCAAAAATAACACAAACACTAGAAAAAGCTCATGCATTCCTAGATTTGTGTGATAAGAGCAATAGTGATAATTCAATTCCCTACTCAAAATGAAAATCCACGTCCCCCTTAGATGTTTTGCCAATAAATTTCCTTAAACTCTGCGAGAACAGCTCACTTACAGGAATTTGTTTAGCTTTTAAGTGTCAAAGCACTGCACCTGTTCCTTTTCAGATAACCAGACTCCTTGTCAAGTCTTACACTCTCCTTGTTTCTCCATTACAATGAGGAATCGTTTCGTACACTACAGAACAGATCGCTTGTGCAAAGTCCCAGGAAAGACTTTTTTTGTTAGTTCCACAGGCCTTCCACGCCAGCACTCCTCTCCAGGTGCGCTTCTCCTCCACATCAACCCTTCGGTGTACAGTTCCACTGCAGAGCTACGCGTCTTGGACAGTCACGCACGTGACTGCGCCACATCAGTGTTCACAAGGAAACTTCCCAGCTGTTCCAAACAAGCCACGGAGTCAGACACGGACAACCACATTCATCAAGACAGGTAAGCAGGAATTTGGTTCCTTCACACTGCTAGAGCACTAACAAAAGACTAAGGTGTATTTAAGAAACACTTTTTTTTTTTTTAAAAAGCCCGAAACATTAGATAGTGTTCAAAGAGGGTGCCCAATTTACTTATGATTAAAGTATAAACATTGTATCGCTGCAGGATTTTATGCCAGCAAGTTTGAGCTAGATTTAGCAAGCAGCAAAACAGAAGGAATGTTTATTTTTGAAAGCTTACAAAGGAGGGTTTGCTTCATTTTCACCCATCAAGTGACAGCAGCTTCACTAGGACCGAATAAATGCTGACTACAAGTTTAAAGCATCAGTATCTGAAGGCACAAACCCTCGTAGCAAGAAGTGCCCAGTAACAGAACATAAAAGCCTTTATTTTCCAGTCTTAATGCTATCGAAGCTTCTGGTGAAACTTTAGTCTTTTGGGTTTTATGGCTGTTTTATCACCAGCCACCAAAACTGCATTAATGGTCCATCTACGGATGATACAGATCAAGGCTTCCTTCCAGTAAAACCTCTCTCCCACGATTATCTCTGTAGCCACATTACTTCACGGTGGTTACAGTTCCCATTACCAAAAGGAGAGCAGGGGGACAAGCTGCGTCTCACGCCAAGTTATTCCTCCCATGTCTCCTAGGAGGGACAGCATTATGCTCCTGGCACAGATCTCTTCAGCACGCTCGTAAGGAATCTGCATGTGCACATTTGAGACAACAAGCAGCCAGTAACTATTCAGCTCTCAAAACCTACAGTAAGATAATGCCAATGAATTTTCATGCATGAGAACAGCAGGACAGGATGTACAGTGAGAGCTTACGTAAGACACAAGGCCCTGCTGGGAACCAGCAGAAGAGAACAGCGTAACCAGCTCAGGAAAATGCTGATGTCACTCATACACATTTGGGTTGCGCCGGCATTCCGTACACCAAGTTTCTCCGATCCTAAAACTGGCCTTTCTAGCCCTTTGTAAAACCTCCCCGTTCGCTCTGCTTCACCGAGGTCTTAAAAAAGAACTTGTTTCCAAAAACCTGTTCCTAATATCAAGATAAAAAATAAAATCCAAGAACAGTCTAGATTCACTGTAGCACTTAAGAGGCAAGAATCTAAAGAAAAACAGAAAACATAATGGAGAACTGGAAAAAGCATGTAATTATGTACACAAATACTCGCTCCTAATACTTACTGAAAAAATAGTTCAAGCACAACTTATCTCTGTTAAAATATGACCTCTGCAAACCTACTAAAGTCAATGAGACTTAGAGTAGTTACTCAGTGAGCCCTGCTTGCATAAATTAAAGATGCCTAAGGGTAGCTATGAAACCAGCTATTTGATTTTTCCAGGGCACCTACATATTATGAATTAACAATGAATTGCCATTTTACTAGAGCAGCTTTCAGTTCTGTTAAGATAAAAAAGAAAAAAAAAAACCCAACCAAACCACCAAAAACCAAACCAACCCTAACTGCATTGTGCTTACCTCCTCCTGAACTCATAAAAGCTTTCCTATTTAATGTTAAAACAGATTATGGAAGTTTCCTATTAGCTTGAGTAGACAAGAGAGAAACTACAGATCAAATTACTTGCAAAAAACCCCTAAGACATCAGCCAAATAATGCTTCTTCCTGGTGTATCCTTCTACAGTAGATTAAAGAAAAAAAGAGAGGCAAGCAACCTAGCTGCACAAGTTAGTATAATGCAAAACTGTGAAGAGGGAAAGCTTAGCTCGCTCAGGTCGCTATCGTCAGCAGCAACTCCCAGCTCTGTGCTTGGCTGCTTTCACCTGTTATTGCAGTGGCTGCACACCACTTCAGAGCAGCGCATGAACCCCGACAGGTAACTCCTACGCAGTTCTAGCACTCCTGTGTTAAAGTTTTTGCCTATGGCATACTTAAGACACTTGATTTTCCATAGACATTTAGACATCAGACATTTCTATAGACATTAGATTTCTCTCACATAAGGTGACAGGGGAAAATACTGCTCCTCATGCTGAACTACTCGGTTTATCTTTCATTACACGTGTAAGGAACTTATTGTCACTGCTTTTAGTATTTTCTTGCCAACACAGAGGCACCCTGCCTGAGATTGCATCGCACTAACGCAACTACTCAACCCTGACAAGTACAACTGAGCAGTATCCCAGTAAGTTACAAACCAATGCCAGAAGCAATTTCTTCATCATATCGAGTATACCAGAACACCCCTCCTCCAGCTCCCTACCAAAACACCAAATTAACACCACATAGCTTAGAGGTGCCAACTATCAGAGATAATCAGCCCCATTAGAAATTCACGAGGTTTCCTTAACAGTGGAAGAGGACACCGGCTTTGTTCTAGGCAAACAGGAGGGGGGGAAAAACCACCCACAACTATCTGCACTGTGGAATGGCAGCGCTTTGAAAGCATATTAGAGCACACTCTTCATAAAAATATAAAGTGTGAGATGACCACACAGTGCAGATCAGGCAATATCAAAGGTTATTAAACATCTTTTTAAGCAAGCACCTATTTCCATTGAAGTGTAGCCACCGCCGGAAAATTCTGCAAGCAAAATGTTCGCATTCTGGCTCGAGTTTCTATAGCAGAAATAACATCCCTACCTACCTCTTATTACTATAGCAGATAAGCATTTCACAGTCATTAGCATAGTTATTTGCAGTACGTTTTTGGAAAGCACCACTATTCCTGATCCATAAGCAAACAGAGGACTGATGCGGAAAGACTGATCCAAGGTCAGAGAGTAAGTCTGCGGTAAAGTAAGAAACTTCACCTGCTTCTGCCTTCGTGCAACTAATACTTTCTATTAGTGAGTCATTGCTGCTCCTCTAAATTATTCTTTGAACATGAAGAGACAACAGACTCCCTGTGGCATTCAAACTCTACATGCTAATAGCAGCTTCACTCCAGGGTTTTCTAAAAAAAAAAAAAGAAAAAGAAAAAAAAAAATAAACCCAAAGGCCNAAAAAAAAAAATCACACCCAAGGGCCTTGTTCTATCCTATCAAGAATCCTGCTGCAGCACTGGGCTGCTGGGGGGGGGGAAGGGATGTGTGTATATATATTATTATGTAGGCTGCCTTGTTTGTGATCCAGCTCTCCCGCTAGACAAAAAAACCAGCCAGTCCTTGAATAGTTTTACTCCCTCATGCTACAGACCACCGGGCAAGGGCAAAGTGCAGGGAGGAAGGGACGGTCAACTCGGGAGACAAATTATGCAAAGCTGGGGGCCGGGGC
>VZSF01010246.1:457375-475363 GCA_013398295.1 Chionis minor | reverse complement strand
CTTCCAGGCGGCGCGCGCACTGAGCGTGCTGGGTGCGTGGGGTGTCAGGGGTGTGCTCTGTGTGCGGTCTGTGTGGCGCGCGGGGTGCGTGGCGCGCGGGGTGCGTGGTGCGTGTGGTGCGTGGTGCGTGGGGGCGTGCTGCGCGTGGTGCGTGTGGTGCGTGGGGTGCCTGAGTACGTGGTGTGCGTGGTCTGTGTGGTGCGCGGGGTGCGCGTGGACATGGTGTGCGTGGTGTGTGTGGTGCGTGGGGTGCCTGGGTACCTGGTGTGTGTGGTCTGTGTGGTGCACGGGGTGTGTGGACACGGTGCGTGGTCTGTGTGGTGTGTGGGTACGTGGTGTGCGTGGGCTGTGTGGAGTAGGGAGTGCCCAGCGTGCACAGTGTGTGTGGTGCACATGGTTTGTGTGGTGCGCAGGGTGCCTGGGTACGTGCTGTGCGTGGTCTGTGGTGCGCGGGGTGTGTGGACATGGTGTGTGGTCTGTGTGGTGCGTGGGTACATGGGGTGCGTGGTCTGTATGGAGTAGGGAGTGCGCAGGGTGCTCAGGGTGTGTGGTGTGCGTGGTCTGTGTGGTGCGCAGGGTGCGCAGTGTGTGTGGTGTGCGTGGTCTGTGTGGTGCGCGGGGTGCCTGGGTACGTGCTGTGCGTGGTCTGTGTGGTGCACAGGGTGTGCGTGGACATGGTGTGCACAGTCTATATGGTGCGCAGGGTGCCTGGGTACGGGGTGTGTGGACACGGTGCGTGGTCTGTATGGTGCGTGGGTACGTGGTGTGCGTGGTCTGTGTGGAGTACGGAGTGCCCAGCGTGCACAGTGTGTGTGTTGTGCGTGGCCTGTGTGGTGCACAGGGTGTGTGTGGACATGGTGTGCATGGTCTGTATGGTGCGTGGGGTGCCTGGGTACGTGCTGTGCGTGGTCTGTGTGGTGCGCAGAGTGTATGGGCATGGTGCGTGGTCTGTATGGTGCATGGGTACATGGTGTGCCTGGTCTGTATGGAGTTGGGAGTGTGCAGGGTGTACAGTGTGTGTGGTGTGCGTGGTCTGTGTGGTGCACGGGGTGCGTGTGGACATGGTGTGCACGGTCTGTATGGAGCGTGGGGTGCCTGGCTACATGGTGTGCGTGGTCTGCGTGGTAGGGGTGTGGGTGGACATGGTGCATGGTCTGTGTGGTGCATGGGTACGTGGTGTGCATGGTCTGTATGGAGTGCACAGGGTGCGCAGTGTGTGTGGTGTCCATGGTTTGTGTGGTGCATGGGGTGCGTGGGTACACAGTGCGTGGTCTGTCTGGAGTACAGAGGTGCACAGTGCATGTGGTGCACATGGTCTGTGTGGTGTGCGGGGTGTGTGGACATAGTGCGTGGTCTATATGGTGCGTGGGTACGTGGTGTGCATGGTCTGTATGGAGTACGGAGTGCCCAGGGTGCACAATGTGTGGTCTCTGTGGTGCGTGGGATGCCTGGGGACATGTTGTGTGTGGTCTGTGTGGTGCACGGCAGGTGTGGACGTGGTGCATGGTCTGTGTGGTGCGTGTGCACATGGTGTGCGTGGTCTGTATGGAGTGCCCAGGGTGCACAGTGTGTGTGGTGCGCGTGGTCTGTGTGGTGCATGGGGTGTGTGTGGACATGGTGTGCATGGTCTGTATGGTGCATGGGTACATGGTGTGCATGGTCTACAATGGTGCATGGGATGCGTGGGGATGTGGTGTGCGTGGTCTGTATGGAGTACAAAGTGCCCAGGGTGCACAGTGTGTGTGGTGTGCATGGTCTGTGTGGTGCACAGGATGCACGTGGACAGGGTGTGCATGGTCTATATGGTGTGTGGGGCGCCTGGGTACGTGGTGTGCGTGGTCTGTATGGAGTACAAAGTGCCCAGGGTGCACAGTGTGTGTGGTGTGCATGGTCTGTGTGGTGCACGGGGTGTGCGGACATGCTTATGGTCTGTATGGTGCGTGGGTACGTGGTGTGCGTGGTCTGTGTGGTGCACAGGATGCACGTGGACAGGGTGTGCATGGTCTATATGGTGTGTGGGGCGCCTGGGTACGTGGTGTGCGTGGTCTGTGTGGTGCACGGGGTGTGCGGACATGCTTATGGTCTGTATGGTGCGTGGGTACGTGGTGTGCGTGGTCTATATGGAGTACGGAGTACCCAGGGTGCACAGTGTGTGTGGTGCGCGTGGTCTGTATGGTGCACTGGGTGTGTATGGTGCATGGTGTGCACAGGTACGTGATGTGCATGGTCTATATGGTGCACGTGGACATGGTGCATGGGATGCACAGGTATGTGATGTGCATGGTCTGTCTGGTGCACGGGGTGCATGCGGACATGGTGGGTATGGTCTATATGGTATGCTGGATGCATGGTGTGCATGGTTTGTATGGAGTATGGAGTGCCCAGAGGTCACGGTCTGTGTGGTGCACAAGGCGCATGGGTACATGGTGAGCATGATCTATATGGTGCATGTGGTGCATGGCATGCATGGGTATGTGATGTGTGTGGTCTGTATGGTACATGGGGTCCATGGATATGTGGTGTGCATGGCCTGTATGGAGTACAGAGTACCCAGGGTGCACAGTGTGTGTAGTGTGCATGGTCTGTGTGGTGCACAGGGTGCATGGGTATGTGGCGTGCATGGTATGTATGGTGCATGGTCTATATGGTGTGCGGGATGCATGGGTATGTGGTGTGCATGGTCTATACATGGTGCATAGGGTGCACAGGGTGTGTGTTTGTGGTGCATGGTCTATGTGGTGTACAGGGTGCATGGGTACATGGTGTGCATGGGTACATGGTGTGCATGGTCTATATGGTGTGTGATGTGTGTGAGTATGTGGACTGCGTGGCCTATCAGGTGCGCGGGGTGCGCAGTCTATATATTGTGCATGGAGTGCATGGGTAGGTGGTATGCATGGTGTACATGATGCATCGCGTGTGGAGCACATGGTCGTTACGGACCACATGCAATGTACGTGTGCACGGCGAACTGCGCAGATGATTCACATTCTACCGTGTACTGTGTTGCGGCCGCCGTCAGCGTGCAGTTCAGCGCTTTCACCCAGCAAGCCCCAGAAATGTTTGTAGGAGGGAGGGGTGGTGGTGGAGCATGCAGGGAGAGTTCTTGTGAGGGAGACGTTGCAGTGGGAGCAGAGGTAGAGGGGTGTGGAGCAGGAGGAGTACTTGGCACTGGTGAGGCCCCATCTCGAACACCATGTTGAGTTTTGGGCCCCTCACTGCAAGAGAGACATTGAGGTGCTGGAGCATGTCCAGAGAAGGGCAGCGAAGCTGGTGAGGGGTCTGGAGCACAAGTCCTATGAGAAGCAGCTGAGGGAACTGGGGTTGTTTAGCCTGGAGAAAAGGAGCCTGAGGGGAGACCTTATCACACTCTACAACTACCTGAAAGGAGGGTGTAGAGAGGTGGGGGTTGGTCTCTTCTCCCAAGTAACAAGCGATAGGACAAGCGGAAATGGCCTCAAGTTGCACCAGGGAGGCTTAGACTGGATATTAGGAAAAATTCCTTCACAGAAAGGGTTAGCAAAGATTGGAACAGGCTGCCCAGGGAAGTGGTTGAGTCACCATCCCTGGAGATATTTAAAAGAGGTGTAGACGTGGTGCTGAGGGACGTGGTTTAATGGTGGTTTTGACAGTGCCAGATTAATGGTTGGACTTGATCTTAAAGCTCTTTTCCACCCGAAATGATTCCATCATTTCCAACTGAAATGATGAGCCTGGGGCAGATCAGTGCGTTAAACTGAAGGCCCACGGAAAGACGGGTGGAAGAGGGAGGACATGCTCTTTCAGATCCCTCAGTGGAGTGAATCCTTCCCTCCTCCACAAAGGGAGAAATCTTAACACACAAATTTAAACGCTGTCTTTTCTCTGCATGCACAAGCCAAGCTCGTGCCGTCATAGTTTGCCTGCTCCTTTCCATCTCTAATGTTCTTCCTTATCCCGCCGTGCTTCAGTATTCCCCGAGGATCAAGCTGCTTCCCCAGTCCCACAACTTCTAGCACGTTCCTATTGTTCGGGGAGCATATGGGCAAATGCATTTACTTTCCCCAAAATATTTGGCGTAGATCTCATGTATGTCATATGCATGACATACGGTAGGGCGCACACGTCGGTGCCTCACTGCACAGGGCGTGCACGCGTGTTTTACGTGTAAATCCTGTGCTTCGGAGGCTGTCAGCCGGGAAGCGGTTCCGCGCGCAGGGCAAGGCTGGGCTTCGGGTTCGGACCCTGCTTCGGGAAAGGTGCACGTTATATATTGCAGGCTCTGAGCTGCGATAAGCACGCAGGCATGATGTTTAAATACGCTATCAATTAGCAATTACACTGCGTCTTTCGTCTACCCTACGTGCGGAACGCACTGCGTACTTTGCACGCCCTACCTATGCCTTAGCTCCAAAAATGAGACTTCCACACAATTTTTAATTGGAGATACTAATTCGGAAATGCAATCCAGTATTCCTGAGGAACGCATACTGAGATGTATTCCACAAACCCTTCCTGAAGGTGGGTAAAAGGGCGCAGGTACAGTTTCCCTGGCTTTGAAATGCATGGTGCCTCTCTCCCAGAGTATTAACAAATCAGTTTTAAATCCTGTCACGGCAAGACCGGGGTCTGCAGTGTGAATTCATACGTGGTCTGAGTCTTGCTCATTTGAAGGCAGAGCCCTAATAAGGAAATCATTTTGAAGAGTGCTTTTTAACTATCGCTGACACGGCTTATTTCTTATCATCAGCCCAACTAGACTGAGTGTTTTATTACCGACTCCCAGCAAAACACTCAAATTTTGGTGATACTCAGAGCAGGAGCTTTCGGGTGGAAGGTGGCCCTCGCACCGGTGCCCCGTGGTGTGTGCAGGGTTAGGTGCTGACCTGCCTGGTGAGGGTAATGCCAGCCCGTCCCGGGGAGCCCGCGCGTGGATTTGCTGGCTTTGCACAGCGGTTCTGGTCGGTCCCAGCTCTCCTGGAGCTTGCTTTTTCATGGCTCTATTTTTTCTTCCAGTCTCCAAACCATGAGCCTGACTGTGGTCGGCTCGCAGGGCTGTGAAGGGGATGAGTTTGGCCACTCCGCAGCAACCAAGAGTGACCTTATTCTGATGTACCAGATGACCATCTGGGGCCCACGTGACTGTCAACCACCATAAGCTGCATATTAAGACACCAGGACTTGGGCCTTCATATTTGTAATGCTGGAAAATCATAGTGTCCGTGTTATGGATCTGCCCCCCCCCTTCAAAATCCCTGTAGAGTCAAATCAGGAGGAAGACTTGGAAGAGCAAAGTCTTGGGAAGGGCATAAAATAAATATGCCACCAGGGATACAGCGATATGACACCAGCATGTCCTCAGGGGAGGGCTTTCCCTCCTGCACATCTCCTTTTGCCCTCCAGTTCGGTGGGGACGATACTTCCATTTCTCCCAGAGGGTCAAATGATACCATATATTGGGGTAGATAAATAGAGTCCTTGGCTTGAGTAAACTCAAGTCAAATGCCCTTATTTGATATTTTTATCCATGAAATCTTAAAAATGCCAAAATGAGCCGATAATGAGTAATTTGGACGTGACAAAGAGGAGATGGCGCAACAATGTAGGTGAGGGAGGAGATGGAGAAATCAATCCTGAGGAAGGATCTGGCACTCACAAGGCACGAGGGAGCCAGAGCTCATCAGTTCAAATATAATCTCCCCGAAAGGGAGAGGCAAAAAAGAAAGCAATGTCTCTCCTTCTTGCACGGACAATGCCGGACTCGCCGTGCCTGATTTCCATGAGAAAGGCCACTTCTGGCATTGACATTCTGCAGCATGGTGTCCCTGCCGCAGACCTCCTCCTCAACGCGAGGCTGAAAGAGGAGGGGAGGAATAAACTCTGCTTTCCAAAAGGGCTGGAGCTGCCAAAGAGGCCCATGGAAAGCCAATTGTGCAATGAGGGAAAACAGGGAGAGAGGATCCTTGCTCATCGACGCAGTGAAACGCCTGCCGAAAATAAGTGGGAGGAGGGTTAAGAGGCGTTTTTGGTGCATTTATACAGACTTTGAGTGAGCGTCGGTTCGCGGCGGAACTGTTGACGAGGGCGCTGCGACGTGGGGTTGATTTTGAATACTGGAGCGTTGCACTGAAGCCTTTCCTTCATATGCATAACATCCATAAGTGCTGCTGATTCCAAATCCCGGCTCACACAGAGTTTTTATGAATACTTTTAATTCTTAGATCTTGAAGGGCTTTACAAAGGAGAGCGCTGTTAAATAAGGTAGATGGGAAAGCGAGGAATCGACAGAGGATTATACAGGGTGATAGGTTGTTTCGTTAAGGGTTTCCGTGTCTAAGAACTAGATAAGAACTGTCATTTTACTGAATATAAAATATTTTGCAGTGGCACACTGTGCTAAATTACTTGTGCATCGATATTTACGCTATTAAGGCAAAGTTTTGTCGTGCTGTGTACAAATTGTCTCTAGCTAAGCTTTTGGAAAATGCAAGAAGAAAAGCATTTAATGTTAGATTTTAACATAGTGTATGCATGTTTTTGGCACTTTTAAATTGAACAGATCAAAGCCTTTTATTCCTAAATGCCAGAAATCCAGTGATGTTTGTGTAACTATGTAATTTGACCTGTCTGTTTTACATGTTCCCAAGGTTTTATTATAGGCAGCTTTCAAATTAAGTGGGCTGGAACATTTGGTGCTCTCTTCCCTGGTTTTCAAAGCCTGTGCCGAGCCCATACTGTGTGACTGACACTGCTGTTAAAGCGGCAGCATTTTAGTTTTGTCACAAGGTACGCAGCGCCGCGAGAGAATGGAGATTACCCCCGTCCCGATTCCGGCGCTGCCATTCCAAGGCAGTCACTTCATTTCTGCCTCCTTCACCTTCCCCTTCCTGGAGCTGGGTACAGTATTTCCTTATCCTCCAAGGTGTCAGGAAGCTTAATTAACCTTTGGAAAAGGAACGGGTAAATTGCAAACAACAGGGACGGTGTGGGGAAGGCGCCAGCAGTTTAAGCATCTCCATGTTCATACTCACCTGCGCGGGGCTGTGTTTATCACTCATGTTCCGTGGGGTCGTTTTCCCACGGATATTCCGCAGTGCCGCAAACTTGGCGAGGTTGGGAGACCCTCAAATGCTTTCCCTGCTTTTGGAATAACATTACTATTTGACTGGGAGGCAGCCATAGGCTGATGGCTCGGTAATGTTTTATGCATCAATCCTTTCACCCAACGGGGTGACCTTGTAACTGGATAATAAAAGCCATATTCCACTGGCAATTGCACCTGTGCTGCCACTATTTACATTGCAATAGCACCTAGAGGCCCCATTGTATAAGGCACAGTAAAACTGTCTCTGTCTGGAAGAGACTGAAAGCGGGAGGGGAAGCGGTAACAGAGGCAAAATGCTTGTCTCAAGGTCATCTATAAGAAAAGTAGCTCTGGCAGGAGAAAAAACTCAGGTCTCCCAAGTCCCAGTACTATGCCCTGTGAACAATGGCTTTTAGGGAAAAAAGGACATCATTACTTCTAGGAATATAAATATAAAATGCTAGGAGATCACAATGTCTGCTGCAGGATTTGCCCTTTGTTTATTCTTCTGACTGTAGAATTGCTTGTTTGGTAGTTTTGGGGTTTGGTGGGTTGGTTTTTTTTTTTAGACACTTTAATATTTAGGCAAATACTAAATTGCGATTAAATTGTCGATGGCTTCATGAGAGGCATGATTTTTATCTGAGGTACGTTATGATTTTTCTAATAACAGACCCAAAGGTTCCACATTTCTCTTCCGGATTTTTCTTTGTTTGAAAAGTTAATTGTTCCTGAAGTAATGCTCGCTGGTTCTGCCGTGGTGTTTTGTAGGTCACGAAACAATGAATCTTCAAGTCACATCATCCTGCTTTCTATCCAGTGTGTTTCTATGTCACTATCAGCTCTGCTTTGGTTTGATCTAACCAGATGGTATCTCACAAGACGCTAGACATGAATATTTCATATGGTTTAGAAACTGTTTTTCCTCACTCTTCAGTGGTAAAATGTGTTGATTTAAGACTTTTCACAACTTGAGATACTTTCTGGCACGGCGCCATAACTCAGGCCAAAGACAGCTGAGCATTGTTGTCATCTCACAATGTGGGAAGCAGAGGATGTTTTGGAAAAATGCAGCTCAAATTTTCCATTAAGAGGAAAAAAAAAAAAGCATTTGTCAGGCAGCAATCTTCCAGTCTAGCTGTACTTAGGTTACACTTTCTGGGCATAATGTGGAAAGTCAGAGGCATTAAATCAATGCAATTTTTGATCCATTGAATCAGCAGCCAAGTTAATCTCCCATCTCTGAGCTAGTGAACATTTTGTTTTCGTTCAAAGTTGGTCTTATTTCAGTTTAGGCCATTTCTAACGCTGTTTTCTTATTTACAGTATCAAAGTCTTCAGCCACTGTATCCTGTGATATAAATCAATTAACAGTCACCTGCCTTTATCATTTTTCACTCAGACTTTGCTTTTTCTCCTCTTTGGAGACATGACTGTTTTCTTTTTTTCTAGCTCCGTGTTGTTCTTAGTGGATGAGCAATATCGAGTTGCAAGTGTTGCACTGAAACTCTGGAGCTTGCAAAACCAGCTTATTTGGTTTCTTCCGCCAAGCATGGAAATTTTTATTTTAGCTGTAAGGCTTCTCAGGGGCGATCCAGCTCCAGATTAAGACACACAGGGCTTGATTTGGTTGCCCACACACAGACCTTCAGTGCCATTTAAAATGTCCTGGAGGGCTCTGCCTAACCTCCAGCTCCCGCTTCAGGAGGTCACTAGGCCACTGTAGATCCGGTGTAATTTCTGCTGGTCCTGTATATACATCCAAGATACCCTGGGACATCTCCAATGACACTTGATATGTGCGTATCCGTTGGTTAAATGTGTCTGTGTGCAGGCATCTACCTCCGAGCTGGGTGTCTAAATTCCCATTAGAGTCAACAGAGAGCCAGTCAGCAGAGCCTAGAGAACATCCAGTTGACCAGTTCCTAAGTGTCCACTTTAGGGTATATAATCATCATGCTTTTCTGCTTGACTTTCAGATGACACATTTTTCAGAGCAGGACGTGTTTTGCCCTTCAGCGAGCACCCTGCTAACTGATTCAAACACTCTCTACACACCAGACAACGGTCACACGTAGAAGGAGCCATGCAGCAAGGGACTGGGGATCCAGAACTTTCTTTTCAGCTAGAATGCCAACACCTCAAAAAGGAAGGCAAATTCCCAAGCAAAAAATCCTCCTTAACCCAGCTGTGCCACTTCTCTGTGCCCCGACACATTGCTTTGCAATCTCCTGGAGTCTGTGGTGGTTCATTCATAGAAATGAGCAGCTATAGTCCCTCCAGCCACACTTTATATCAACGTACATTTGCTCTTGTTTAATTTATGTTCTCCGTCATACGATATTTTTGTTAGGCACGCACTTCACACAGAATCTGTTAGGCATAGATTCCCATGTAATATCAATTTGCAGGTAAGTAATATCAAACCCTCTTCAGAAAGGCGCGGGAGGCAAGCACTGGATGGTGGTGGAAGAACTGGGAGTTGAAGTCGGAGATCCAGGATGATAGGGAAAATCCAGCAGATGTAGCACAGGGCAGAAGAAAAGAAATAAAGAGGAAGAGTGAGATGGATGGGAGAGCACAGAGATGAAGGAGAAGAGGGAATAACAGGTATGCTGCTTAAGAAGCAGTGTCAGACTAGTGCTGGAAAAAATAGAGGATAAAGCACAGAAGAAGGCATTGGTCCTTTGGCGGGACTACAGGATCTCCCCAGGAGACCAGGGGAACAAAGAAGGGAGAACCGTGTTGAGATTAACAAGAAATTTGTGAAAGCAAAAGAAAACATTTAGGCTGGGTTTAGTAAAGCAATTTAAAGAACGGTGTAATTTTGCCCTGATGGCAGAACAGCATGGGGGATACAGCATCTCTGCCCTCCGACACACCAGCCCTGCAGGGCCAGAGGCAGAGCAGCTCCTGGGTGCCTGAGTCCCATCATCTGCCATTACAAACAGCCACATGATCTGGTTCAAAACCTGTCAAACTGTCAGAAAAATAGTTTGGATGCCCACCCTCAACACACTGCAGCTATTAGGCAGCCTTAGGACATCCCTATTCAGCTGGTTAGAAATCTTTGCAACTAATTTTTTTCTGAGCCGATTTATACCACTTGTTTTTGCACCAGAATTGGCTTTTCACTTAAATAGTTCTCCCCAGTGTTTCCCTCCCTGCTGTATTTATAGAAAGCAGTCATGTTCCCTTGCAGCCACTCTTCTGCCAGACTAAACAAGACTCCTTATGAAACAGGACATTATAAAATAGACCCGCCATTCCTATGGTCCTTCAAAAAGCCCTTCCTTTCACCTAGTCGACACGGAATTTGTCTTTTCTGAACTTGGCCAGTCGGATGTGATCACAGATTTTCAGAGAGGCTGGATGGATGGCAGCATTTGTTTGAGACCACAGCTACACACCACAGGTCTCCGAGACCTCCTTTCAGCTTTGCCAGTCACTTTACTCTTACAGCATCCATAGCACCTACCAGTCATGGCCCCAGCATCCCATTTCTGTTCCTCCCAATGGAGCATTTGAGGGAACATGGGTTTTCAGACTCAGCTGTCACCCCTAACAGAGGCAGGACGCTGCAGATATTCTTGCTGGTGGTAACTTGCCTCCAGGGAGGCAGTGATTCCTACTCCTCCTCGATTCTAGAAGTATGGAAACCCTGTGCACAAGATGAGTTGGATTCATACCTGTATTTAAGATGGCAGCTCTCATCTCCGGCTTAGTTTTGAATCCAACTCCTGGGTCCAAGCCCCAAAATCTTGGAGTGCAAGGGGTAAACAGGCTGCCACACAGCTGAGCAGCACTGTTGGAGCTCTATGAGGGACCCCAGGCCCACCAGCCCTCCAACAATTGCAGGAACATGGCAGTAGTTGGTCACCTATACCTTTGCTGGAAGGAGTGTTCCCTGCTATACTTCTCTTGAAAAGACAGCAGCAGGGTTGTTTTTTTTTTTCTAAAAATCAGAACAAAACAAAATAAATGTTCAAAATAAATAACATGTGATCCCCCAGCTCATCTATCTTTATGATCTCACCAACTTTCTTTATACCAACTTTTATCTTTATTGCAGTTTTTCCTCGAGAGGACTTAACCTTCAAACACCTGATTCCGAGCATAGGAGCTCTTTTGCGGTGACTGCAAATATTCTTCCTGACTTATATTACATTCCTTGCTTATCAAAACTAGTCCAGCACTTTTTTGTTTTACAGCTGTTATAATCACAGTGTCATTGAAGTCCTGGTCAGAAGAGACTTCTGGAGGTCTCTTGTCCAGCCACTTGTTCAAAGCAGGGCTGTAACTAGCACTTGATGGGATCAGCCGTGGCTTTGTCCTACTAAGCCATCAAAAGCCCCAAGGACAGAGGTTTCACAGCCTCTCTGGGAAGACTGTTCCTGAGCTTCACCACTCTCCTAGTGAAAAAGGTTGTCATCATGTCCAACCTGAGTTTTCCAGGCTGCCTTTTGTGGCCATTGCGCTTTCTTATCCTGTCTGCTGGTGCTGAGAGAGTTTGTCTCGACTGTCTTTAGAGTTCCCATCTTGGTAGCTGCAGACAGCTCTTAAATGGTCCCTAGCCTTCTCGTCGCCAGAGAAAACAGGCCCATCTCCCCCAATGTCTCCCTGTGGGTGACACCCTTGAGGCCCCAACCGCCTTGGTGGCGCAGGGCTGGACCCTCCTTGGTTCCTCAGCGTCCTCCTTGGAGAGAGTGAGGGTCCTCTAGGTGAGCGCCCGGTGTCTGCAGAGCGGCCGTGCCCGTGGCAGGCAGAGGAGGGATCCATCCCATCCCATCCCATGCCATCCCATCCCATGCCATCCCATCCCATGCCATCCCATCCCATGCCATCCCATCCCATGCCATCCCATCCCATGCCATCCCATCCCATGCCATCCCATCCCATGCCATCCCATCCCATGCCATCCCATCCCATGCCATCCCATCCCATGCCATCCCATCCCATGCCATCCCATCCCATGCCATCCCATCCCATGCCATCCCATCCCATGCCATCCCATCCCATGCCATCCCATCCCATGCCATCCCATCCCATGCCATCCCATCCCATGCCATCCCATCCCATGCCATCCCATCCCATGCCATCCCATCCCATGCCATCCCATCCCATGCCATCCCATCCCATGCCATCCCATCCCATGCCATCCCATCCCATGCCATCCCATCCCATGCCATCCCATCCCATGCCATCCCATCCCATGCCATCCCATCCCATGCCATCCCATCCCATGCCATCCCATCCCATGCCATCCCATCCCATGCCATCCCATCCCATGCCATCCCATCCCATGCCATCCCATCCCATGCCATCCCATCCCATGCCATCCCATCCCATCCCCTGCCATCCCATTCCATCCCCTGCCTGCGCTCCTCTCTGCGGTTTGCCTTCTCTGCAGGGAGACGTTGGCTCCCGTTTCAGCTGGCTTCTGCCCCGGCACCTGGGGACTTGCCAGCGGGGCTGTTGCTCAGCCAGCTCTCCCCAGCCCGTGCTGATGCGTGGGGTTCTTCTGCCCCGGTGCAGAGCTTGTTCCTTCTGGAATGCAATGAGGCTTCTGTTGGCCCCGTCCTGGGGTTTGCCATGGTCTGTGTCAGTTGGTAGAAGCGCTGCCATTCCCTGTGTCAGCCCCCTCTTCTTCTCTGCCCCCTCCGCTTTTCCAGCAGCTGGCAGTTTGCTGAGGGTGCAGTCTGTGACATCTTCCTGGTTGCCCACGAGTGTGTTTGGAGCCCTGTGTTGCTCCCTGAGGTCCTCCCTTGCCAGGCTGTAGCTGGACGTTCTGCCGTTGGCTGCAGCCACATGAACCAGCGACCCAGCTGGTTTTCCAGCTCATCTTCCCATGTGTTCCTTGAGCTGGGGCTTCCTCAGCTCCCAGGTGAGACTGTGGTGGCAGACTGTCTCGAAAGGTGTCCTAAAGTCAATCTTATCTGGGTGCTTACCTTGGCCAGCAGCTGACACCCCTTCCCTGCTCTCTCACTCCCCATCCTTAACAGGACAGGGGGAGAAAAGAGGATGAAAAAGTGCAAGATAAAGACAGGGAGATTGTTTAGCAAGTACCATCACAGGCAGAACAGTCTTCACTTGGGGAAAATTCATTTGTTGCCAATTAAAATAGATTCAGGTAGTGAGAAACAAAGAGAAAAAATTAAAATGATACTTTTTCACCCTCACCATTCCCAAGCCCACCTTTGATCCTTCAAACCGACTGCCCCCAGGCGGCGCAGGGGGTGGGGATGGATGTTACGGTCATGGAATCATAGAGCATCTCAAGGTGGAAGGGACCTGTAAGGATCACCAAGTCCAACTCCTTGCTGCTTATAGGACTACCTAAAACAGAATCACATGCCTAAGAGTGTTGTCCAGACACTTTTTGAACTCTGACAGGCTTGGTGCCCTGACCAGTTCCCTGGGGAGCCTGTTCCAGTGACCCACCACCCTCTCAGTGAAGAACCTTTTCCTAATTTCCCATCTGAACTTGCCCTGATGCAGCTTCATTCCATTCCCTCGTGTCCTATCGCTGGTCCCCAGAGAGAGGAGATCAGCACCTCCTGCCCTCCTGCTCCTCCGCCCTCGGGCTCCCTCTGCTGCTGCCGCCTCCGGGGCTTCCTCCTCCTCCGCCTGCGCCGCCTTCCGCCCTCCCGGAAACCTCTTTTCCCCCCGGCTCCCCCAGCTTGGCTGAGGGGCTCCACTGTGTCCTGCTGTGGGGCCCTGGGAGCCGGCGAGCACCGGCACCAGCATGGAGCATCCACATACCCTCCACACGGAGCTCCACTGCCGGTGTCTGGATGTGGCCAAACCCAGCCAGAAGCACCACACTGGGCAGTTCAGCTGCCATCGAAGCCAGTCTCATCACGTGAGGCTGCTCAGGCAAGATCTGTCCTTGAGAAGTTTCCGTCGACGCTTTCTCAAGTGGAGAGCGTACGGAGGAAAACTTACTTAGAAAATAACACTGAAGCCTCTCAGCCAGAACATCCAATTTTCTTGATTTTAAAAACTGATTGTTCTAATTTGTCTTCTAATAAAAACAAACTCTTCATAGTCAGCTCTTTTAGTGGTTTGTTGTTGTGCTCACTGAGGACAATTGGCAAGTGGGTCTGCACTAAGGCTTTGGCTCTGCCCTGGTCCCGTCGCAGAGCGTCAAACCTGCTGTCACGTCGCGCCCTTGTCGCACCTCCGCTCCCCTGCTGCACGTGCCAGAAGGGTTTTGCTGGAGATCATTACAGTCTCTGCTCACTTCTGAGCCCCCTCCACATTGCAGAGTCATCTGTCTCACTGAGAACTGAAAGAAAAACATGTTCTTTCTGGTTTTAGAACATAATTAGATTATCTTTAGTTATTACTCCACTCTCTCTGCTGAATAGATATGCTTTTGCCTTCTCTTTTTAATTATAAGGTTAGAAATCTTTTAATGTGATATATCTCTTGTCTTGCTGTGTTAACTTTTCTCTCTAATGTTTCCCTAGATTGGAACAACATCTGTGTACACCACGGAGGCCATGGTTCCCATCACTGTTTGATGAATGGACCTCTACCAACCTTCAGCGTTCCTCACAGAACGCCGTGCACCACTATTACCTAAAAATTAATTGGAAACATCATTGGAAACATTGCTTAATGTAGCTCCAGAGAATGACTGTGAATTAATTACTACGGCTAACTCTACCCCATCCAAAATTTCTTCTGGAAAACCTCAGGTGCTGAGGACAGACTGGATGGAGAGCAGAGGGAGTGGTCCAGCCCAGCAACTGAACTGCAGTCCTGAAGGGCGATGTGTGATGCTCTGTTTTACTGTGTCAGACCCCTGCTGATGGGGATATATCGAATATACAAAAATTTTTGGCATCAGTCATTTCCCCAAAGTCTCTTTCTTTTGTAGGAAGTGGATCACATTTCTTTATTTACCTACTTGGTTAATTATTTCAGATATCTGAAAGCATTCTGGTGTGGGGTGGTTTTTTTGGTTTTTTTTCCCTACAGATATCAGTGAGGCAAAATCTACAAAATAAACAACATTGGGGCCATTATCTTGCTCAGGGCTGACTGACATGGTTGGCTACAGCTATATTTTTAAAATTCTACCATCCAAAACAGGATGGCCTCATCCAGACTGCACCAGCTGTTGCATCATATGCAGGAATTGTTTGGGAAAATGCTAGCTGGCTGAGAAAAAACCATCACTCTTCTTGCACTGTAAGGTAGGGAGGATTCAGTCCCGCAGCCCAGAAACTTCCCCTGCATTATTCCATCCATTTGTACAGGTGTAACCTGCACGGCAGCTCTGCTGATTTGTGGTAAAGTAAATTATGTCTTTAAAAAACAGGGGAAGGGAGGACCCACAGCTGTAAATCAGACATTGCAGCTCTGATATTTGGAAAGATACCAAAACAAATTATTTGCTCATCCCTAGAGGATTATAAGCCTATGAGAAGCAGCCAACATGGATTTGTTAAGAATAAAGCATATCACATGAATTCAGTTTAGTTCTTTAACCCAGTGGATAAAGGCAAAACAATTTTGTCTTGGCTGTAGTAAAACTCTTGGCATAGCCCTGTGAAATGTCCTCACTGACAGACAAAGAGAACTGGTCTAGATGAGCACTGCTTAACCCAGTCGATACCCCACACAGAATCATGGAATCATCTCGGTTGGAAGAGACCTTTAAGAACATCAAGTCCAACCATCAACCTACCACTGCCAAAACCACCGCTAAACTGTGTCCCTCAGCACCACGTCTCCATGTCTTTCAAATACCTCCAGGGGTGGTGACTCAACCACTTCCCTGGGCAGCCTGTTCCAACCTTTGATAACCCGTTCTGTGAAGAATTTTTTCCTAATATCCAATCTAAATCTCCCCTGGTGCAACTTGAGGCCTTTTCCTCATGTCCTATCAGTTGTTTCTTCGGAGAAGAGATCAACCCCCACCTCTCTACACCCTCCTCTCAGGTAGTTGTAGAGAGCGATAAAGTCTCCCCTCAGACCAAGGCTAAACAACCCCAGTTCCCTTTTCTCCAGGCTAAACAACCCCAGTTCTCTCAACCATTACTCATAAGACCTAGGAAGGTCTCTTCTCTAGGACCTTCACCAGCTTCGTTGCCCTTCTCTGGACACACTCCAGCACCTCAATGCCTTTCTTGTAGCGAGGGGCCCAAAACTGAACACAGTATTCGAGGTGGGGCCTTGCTATCAGCAGACAAGTGGACAGCACAAGTGCAGCACATCAAGTCCCTGGGGCCACATTATGTAATGAGGCATGAGGAAACGTCCACCAGCTGGAGGAAGGCATGAGCTAAATTGTCTGAGGAGCAGGAACATCCTCATTCAGAGGAAATTGCTACAAGGTGGAGAGCACAGTTGCCTGAAAAAGTAATGCTCAAAGAGAACTTAGAAACTATTCACTTTCTACAGTCAAGGTCATTGGGGGCTGACCAGCCTGCCCCAATTCCAGAGTGCTTGGCTGTCCTTGTTGCTGAGTTTCCTGGTAATATAGAGCATACTCTTAAACAATTTGCAGAAGATAACATTCTGCAAAGAGATGCAAGTGTTTTGGAAGACAGCATCAAAATTGAAGGAATTGCGATAACTTTGAGAAATAGCCTATAATTGATAAAGTAAAATTCAGTAACAGTGAGCGCAAAGTGTTTCACCTCTGAAAGGAAAATGAAATGCAAAAAAACCCACCCCAAAATGGTGAATATTGATCTATGCCCCAGTATAGTCAAAAAAGACTACAGGGCTGTATTAGACCAGAGGTTGAACATAAGCCAGCAGATAAGATACTGTTGAGCCATTCTCGTGTATGTCACATGTAAGAGCTGAAAGGCTATTATTCCACTCTATTTAGCAGGGGCAAGACCTTTCCTGGGGTATGTGTCCTGTTTTGGGCACATATACTTTAAGAAGTAGGGGGGGTGTGTGTGTGTATGTGCATGCATACATCTGGGGAGACCTCAGTGAGAGCGACAGGAATGCTAAGAGATTCAGACAGCATGACCTATGAAGAAAGGGTGACCAAAGGGGGGTTGTTCAGTTTAGTAACGAGAGCATCAAATGTGGACGTGGAAACAATCTTCAAACAGAGAACAGTTCTACAAAGGGGATACCCACCATTTATTCCCCAGGCTGAGGACAGGACTGAAGAGATGTTTGTTATGCACTAAGAGCAACCTTGCTTAGACATTAGGAAACACTTAGCAATCAGGAAGATAATTACATACTGGGACATATTACTGGGAAGGCTATGAAAACCCAGGACAGGAGTGGCAGGCATCTTTGGAAGGTGTAGGTACCTTTCATCACACCTTGGAGTGAGGAAGGGGTGTAGTTTGAGTTCCCGTCTTGCACTGCCATCATAGAGTGGTAGAATGGTTTAGGTTGGAAGGGACCTTGAAGATCATCTAATTCCAACCCCCCTGACATGAGCAAAGACACTCCCGCTAGACCTGGTTGCTCAAAGCCTCATCCGACCTGGCCTTGAACAACTTCCCTGGGCAACCTGTTCCGCTGCCTCACCACTCTCATACTGAAAAAATTCTTTTTTTCTGATATCTGTTCTAAATCTCCCTTCTTCCAGCTTGAAGCCATTACCCCTTGTCCTATCACTAATGGCCCTTGTAAGAAGTTCCTCTCCAGCTTTCTTATAGGTCCCTTTGAGATACTGGAAGGTTGTTCTGAGAAAGGAGCCTGCCCATTTCCCTGCTTTCTGTCAGCCTCCACAGCAGGGCAGGAGGCATTCCCAGCAGCAACAAACAGGAGGAGGCTTTCTTTTTTTGGATGTCTGTTCTCTGTTCCTGTCCCTTAGGACACTCTTAAACTTTCCGTTGAATTTGCATTGATAATGTTTTTAAGGCAAGAATTCCTGCTTTTTTTTCACGTGGTACTATTACAAATGACTTTTTTTTTTTTTTTTTTTTTTTTTT